>CAJVPV010002151.1:0-13729 GCA_910591835.1 Acaulospora morrowiae
ATATAAATAAATGCTGATAATATATGCTAGTATCTATCCAAAGTTAATAAAATTTTCAAAAATTTTAGTAACAGTGGTCTTCTATTGAAGATTGTTTTGCCAAAGGGAAGAATTATATATGTCAACTTGTGATAAAGCTTTTTTCAATTACTCCTCATGCAGCGGCATCTGAAAAAATTTGATCAATGCTTGGCTGGTATTATAGAAAATGCCGAACTCGACTTGCCTTATACAAACTCGAAAATATGCAAAAATTAGCTACATTTTATATTTCTAATACTAAAAAAGAATTGTCATATTATGGTATTAACAAAACTCCTAGCAAATTATAAAAAAAAATTATTAAAAGCAAAGTGTTCGAAGATAATAATGAAGAAGAAGATATTATATCTGTGCCTGAAGATAATACTGAAAATAATATTAATAAAAACAAGATGGAAGAAGAGGAAAATCTTATAATAGAAAGATGGGTAAATTTAAATGTAAGAGAATTTGGTTCTGATTTTTGTGAAGAATCTAGTAAAGGTAGCATTCAAGAACTCAGTGAAAATGAAAAGACAGAAATTCAGATAATTATCAAAGATGTAGATGAGAACTGGAATTGGAAATCCACTGCAAATATATATGTTGACAACTAGATTTTTTTATAATAACATAAATATCTAATAAACTTACTGATTATAAGACTAATCGAAAATTTGATAAATTGTTTAATAAAAAAAAGACTTTTTTGTTATTTGGATATTATGGAAAATTTAGAATATTATGGAATTTCAGATTTTTATTTTTTTTTCCTAAATTTATTTAGGATTATTTCAGACTTAGATTTAGACTAAATATTTTGGTTTAGCCTATATCATTATATCTACTTATGTACTATTGATATTAAAAACATGTTCTATTTTGAACTAGCAAGCCTTCTCACTTATCTCATAAACTACTTCATTAAAAAATCAATCTTCACTTTTGACTATACTACAATTAGAGATAAATTTAAGAAATACCTTGTTGACTTTTTTTTCAAACTTCCATCCAAACCATCTGAAATCTCATTTCAAATCAGAATCAAACTTTCTACAAAATTATCAATAGCAAATAAAACCAATTTAATTGCAACTCTCCATATTTTAGTATCTTACTACAAATTCAATAAACTTTCCAATATTTATTTCAAAAAAAACTCTTATCTTCTAGAAAACCCAAATTATTTATTAATCAAATACATGAATATCTTTCATATTAAAAAAAGAAATAATTTAAACAATCTTTCCAAAATTACAAAAATTACTTACATGAAAAATACAAAGTTTCGTCCAAACTACCCAACACATATTTTAATCTTTTATTATCAAAAAAATCACTTCCAATAACATATAAACTCTCGGACCCCAAATACAAGCATCTTTTTCTATTCAATTCAAGAGATAGCAACTATACCTTACAAAAAACACTGACTCTACTCAGGAAAACTTATTACTTTAAACTTCTATCCAATGACCTTTTCTTTATTAGAACAAAATCCTTTCTTTTCTTTCAAAGCCTCACTTGAAACAAATATTATTTTCCAATAACAAATTCCAATAATATTTTGTCATTTCTCAAAACATTAGCCAAAAAATATATATTTACTAGCCCCCTTTCCAAATAATAGATTAATATTTCCCTATTTTAAACTCCAATTTCAATCCCAAACCAAACTAATAATATAAACAACAATGAACAAACCACAATGAACAAACCTTTATTTTCAAATGACTACTATTAAGTAAATGAAAAGCAGAAATCAATTTTCCAATTACCAAAAAATTGATATTTGCTTCAATATTATTAAAGCTCATCAATCCTACCAATTGTCAAGAATTCCTAATAGCTGGATTCAAATTTTCACCAAATTTCAACTTTCTACTCTTTCTGAACTCAGAAAATTTCTCAAAAAAAACATATACAAATAGAACTTTCAATTATCAATTAGGTTAACTTTATTTCAAAAATCTACAAACTAAGAGAATTTTTTACTTTTCAAAAACTACCAAATAAATATATCACACAAATTAAACTTATTGAATCCTCAATCAAATTTTTCAAAATTTTTTAACTAACAAGTACAAATATAATAAAAAACTTTTCAATATTCAAAAATTTTCTTAAAATTACTTCAACAAAAAACAAAAACAAACTCTCTTCATTAGAAATTGGCTCATTAAATGCTCAAGGTCTCAATGACCTTACAAAATTTAACTGCCTTTTTCAATACATCAAAAATAACAACTTGGTATATCAGAAACAAAACTCCAAACTACTAAAAAAATCACATATACCATCGAAAATTTTATTATACACTCAAGCAACCTTGACCAAAGTCAAGCAGGAGTTTCAATAATACTAAACAAAAACCTCTCAAATTATCTTTACAAAACTATTGAACTTTAAGGCTATATTATTTCAATTTTTCTTCAATTCAAACCAAAAATAAAAATATGTATAACACAAGTCTATCTTCCACATGACATAAACACAAAAAAAAAAACTATTATATATTTTCAAACACTTATTAATAACAATTCCTCAAAAAACATATCATATATTATTAAGGGTGACTTCAGCTCCACACTCAATTCAATAGACAGAACCTAAAAATCCAAACCAAAACACAAATCGCTCATCTTTAAAAACTAAACAAAAGCTATATCAATATATTCTATTTTTTCTTCCTTTACAAAACTCTATATATACAGTATATTTAGGATCTACTAGTTAAAGCTGTATCAATCAAATCTGGATTTCAAACTATATAGCAACCCAGTCCACTAAAACAAAAAATAATAAAAACTGAACCAGAATTTCACAGCAATCACAAAATCATTCCACTAATACTCTCAAACCTCTTAATCTCTAAACTATCTAAAAAAATACTTATTATCTATTATAATTTCAATTAAATAACTTCTAAATCTGGGAAACAATAAATATAACTATTGCTGAAGTTCTATTATTCTCTCTTGAGAAATCTTGCACTGAGAAAATCTGGAAATTTTTTAACTCAAGTATCATCAAAACTTTTAATAAACTAGTTCCAAAAACAAAATTCCATAAAAATATCTCATAAATCTTTAATAAAAAAGACAATCAATCAAATTTCATATTCATAATCTCTTTATATAAACTCCTTATCCAATCAATCACACAATACTAAAAGATTTCAAGGATTTCAAACTTTCTCACTTAAACAAAAATAATCAAATTAGTTTACTTAAAAAACTCTTCAAAATAACTTTCAAAACACTCAAAGTAGAAAACAACTTATAAAGAAAAGAAACAATTAGCAAAGTCATTAACCAACAAATAACAAATCTCTAAGAGAATCCAAAAATCATAATTAAATAAACTCTTAATCACAAAAATCCTCATGCTTCCTTTACAAAAATCATTGATCCAATTAATGAAGAAGTTATAACTGATGCTCTCCAAATATATCAAACAATCACAAATCACTATAAAAAAGTTTTTTGCAAATAAATAATCAATAACCAACTTCTCTCCAAATGGGAAAAACATTACACTTCACTTAGCAATATTAACTTCTAATGAGCCCAATCACAGAATATGAAATTACAAAAGCAATTAATTTACTTTCTAACAACAAGGCACTTGGATCATTTAAAATCACTTACTTCTTTATAAAACAAATCCAAAATACTTTACTTCCCACCTCTATAAAATCTTTAATCAAATACTTTTCTCTCAAGAAATTCCGATAGACTGGAAAAACTATTACATATTTTTTATCAACAAAAAGCTTTAATAGCAATACAATATTCAAGAAACAAAACCCATAGTGCTAGTTGATTTATTTCATAAAATTCTGACCAAAATATTAACCAAAAGACTCAGTTTTATTCTAACAAAACATAGCATTCTTCAAAAATCTAACTTTGCAGGTCTCCTCAACCAAAGCACTTTTGAATCAATACAAATTCTCAACTCAATTTATAACTCCAAAAAACTTATCCAAGAGGAACTATGGATCCTATCACTTGACATCAATATAGCCTTTGATTTAGTAAACTTAGATATGCTCAAAAAATCAATAAAAAGAATACATTTATCAGAAATCTTTATCTCTCTAACCAACAACATTCTCATAAACCACACTTGCCAAATAATAACAGATCTTGATTTCACTCAACAAATTATAATTCCTGATTGAATTGATCAAGAAGAAATATTATTATTTCTTTGATGAATTATTTTTTATAATCCACTAATCACAGCCCTAATACAACAACTCTCAAACTTAAAGCATAATATCATAACATATATTGTTGACATTGAGACGGTGAGTCTGTCACTTGGGGCAGGTCAAACTCGTGTAATGTTGGGGTAGGTTATTCTTCTTTTCTCTACTTGAGATATATATTTGACTTAGCTGATCTTGAATCAATAATTAACCTTCTTCTTTCCTTTATTACCCTTCATCGATTGTTCAAGTCATTATCCCTTTTAGTGACTACCAGAATGATCCTCTCACAGTAACATTACTCTAGAAGGAAGGTTAATTACAAACTTTCTTTTTAAGCATATCTATCACACTACTACTTTTAGTAATCTTTAATTAATACTCATACAACTGTTTCGCACTTCTATTAAAGGGATAATTTATTATTACTAAATTAAATTAGTGTTAGCATTATTGTTATTATTGTTCGAATTTCCTTTTTTTCTTTTGCACTTTTGTCACTCCTATTTATATTACCATGACTATCTGTTATAAGACTATTGCTATGACTTATAAACTATTATACTATATAAACTATATAAACTTCTGATTACATCATCTGAGTAATTACTAAGGTATTTCCATTGCTTCGATTAGGCATGTGATATGGATGTCGCATTTCCAGGCCTTATCTAAGCAATTTCCTCACTAACAATATGAATGATCTCAATTTTCTTACAATCTCAAAATCTGAAATACAAAATAATCTCAACATTGCAACAGAATTTTTCCAACTTAATAATATCAAAGCTAATTTAACAAAAACCAACTACTAGTCATAAACAGTGAAGTCTCTAACAAAAAAATCTTTCAAGAAATAATACCAATTTTTCTATTATCTAAAAAAGAACCAATAAAAATACTAGACATCTGACTCTCTGAATACAGTATTCTCACATTCAACCAGGACAAAATTCTTGAAGAAATAAAAACAATTTCTCAATTGCTCAAATTCAAATATATAACAGGTCACATGACATCATACATCTACAACAAAGTTCTTCTTCCATGTATAGAATATAAGCCCCAAACAACTTTTCTTACTCCAAACATGCTCAAAAATCTTCAAATGAAAATCAACTTAACTTTAAATCCAAATTCAATATTGAAAAAACTCTTTCTTAATCCTGATACTACAAACTTCATATCTTTAATATAAAACCAATAGTCGACTTGTAATTGAAAGTTCTGATTTCTAACCTACAATACACACTCTCCAATCCAGTTACCAAACATAGCAAGAAAAAGAAAATTACTGTTATATAAACACAAAACTGCCAACCTCTTTGTATTTTCCAAAATTAACAAGTACTTAAACACAATATCACAACCTATACAATACAACTTGCCAAAAATTATAATATTTCATTCTGCTCTAAAACCAACTGTTCACACAAACTCTATAAGGAAACACTTTTATCTATTAATTTTTATCATATTACTTAAACTAACCAATATTTGCAAAATAACTTTTCAAAAAATATGTCTACTATATTAAACAACTACTACAATATAACAAAAATAATTTCACAAACTGGCACCATATCTCAGCCAGATTTAGTTTTAATATCTATGGAAAAACACCTCTCTGATACAAACTACTCTTACAACAAAACTTCCAACAAATTGGCTTAGCCTTAATTAAACCAAACAAAAAAAGAAAATAGCCAGTATCTTTTATTAACAATGAAATAATTATAAAAAAAAAACAAAATACAAATACAACTAATGTTTTTATCAACCATTAGACTTACAACAACTATAACCCCAACAGATTAACACTCTTCAAATACCAAGAATATTCACAAAATATCCAAACAAGTACTCCCGATTGCCAACTCCTGGTTTCTATAAATTTCATCAATCTTTTTATCAATTTCAACTAAACAATTTAGCCAAAACAAATGTAACTAAAAATAATCTTTTTCAAATACTCTCTATAAAACCACCCTCTAATAATTCACAAATATTAATTCACTCAAATTTACATAAATTACTAATTCAAAAACATATTTTACCAATATCACAACCCACTATCAACTCATTTTTATAGTATAATAATACTCCCCTTGAAATCTTACTAATTTATAAATATCAAACTGATGTTATATAAGTTATTTGAAATTTTATCCAATATTAAAAATCCTATATAATCAACTTCAAATCAAATTCATATCTCTTGCTTCTTCATACAATAATTATAATACTATTATTCAATAAGTCAAAATAATACTATTTTTTCACCAAACATCCAAAATTAAATTGCAAAACCTTTTCTCCATCTTCTATTAATCATAGGAAAAATGCAAAATTTCATACTTCACCACTATAATAACTATTTATAATATAATTCAAACACTTCAAATCTCTTACACTTTTTTTAAACCCACAACCACAATGCAAAAAACACAATTAACAAATCTGCAATGTCACAAATTAACATAATTGATCCTTTATCAATATATTTCATACTTATTGACATAAATAAAAATCACATTTCATCAACAAGGCACTATATCAAACAAATAAACAAAATTATCTGCTTCACAGAAATAATTTATTCTCACTATGCTCAAACAACATTCAAACCAGATCTCTTACTTCAACTAGCACTTTAACTTTTTTCAAAAATACACCAATTTCAACAAATCAATATCAATCCAAAATCTATAATTTTTATCTCAAAATTCTCTTAAACATGTTTTCAACCAAATCCTATCTCTCTACTACTCTACCACACATCTACACAAATAATATTTGTCTATGCTGCAACTCAGTTCCTGAAACTATTCACCATATATGGCTTTGTAAATACAATACAGTTATAATTAAAAAAATTCTATCTGATATTCAAATTCTACGCATAAAAAAATTCAAAAACAACAAAAACTTCAGTTCTCACATAGTTCAAAAAACAATTAACACTACTATTCATCTAAAGATGGGTTCCTAAATTAAAGGCGAGGATATAATTCAAATGTCTCTTACTATTAAAAAAGTTTTTTTAAAAATATAAGGTCAAAAAAAAACTACTTACAAAGGTTTTTTGCAATTTAAGTCACTTGATTCAAGTGTTTTTTAAATTATGTTCCTATTAAAGTAATGAATAAATAATTGTGTCCTTTCAAAAGAAACATAATTGATTTGTGAAATTTTATATACTAAATAGTTTAGGAACCCATTCTTATATTTATCTAATTAACTTTACAATAGGTACACTACAGTTTGAAAATCTTTTCAACAATTTTCAATCAACACAACACAATTTTAAACTTCTTAATAAAATACAAAATAAAACATTCGAACTTATTTATCAATATATCTGGATTCCAAGAAACTAAGATATAATCACAAAGAAAAGTTTTCTTGACATATTACAAAACACTAAATATAAAAGAAACAATAACAAACTAAATAAAAACATAACCATTCTCAACAAAACCCAAAAAAACAGTTCATCAAACAATGATAAACAAAAATACTAATACAAACTAATTGACATTATACTCAAACCTTTTCCTGAGAATCTATTTATGTCCCTATAGGATAAAATAAATTATTAGGAAGACATTAGCTCTCCAAAATTAAATAGTTTCTTTTCTTTTCTCTGCTCAAGAGTTTTTTATTAGAGATATAACTAATCAGGTGGTAGGGCTGACATGTATAGCAATATATCTTACATCTTAATATTAATTATATAATAATTTTTATTTTATTACATTAATAAAGATCATGAGAAATGTCTCACTTAACATTAAAAAAAATATCTAAAAATTTTAAAAATATTTACCTTATGTACTAAAGAAGTATTAGTGTTAATATCAGTAGTTAAATCTTTACTAGAGTCATAAGCAGATAAGTTTCATATATGGATAATTATTTTTAAAGGCGACAAAAATACTAGATATGATTTTTTCAGACCCAACTTTTAAACAATACATATATAATATAAATTTTAGGATCATACCAGAATATTTTTGGTTCACCTTCAAAAATAGTTACCCATATCATCATCTGTTTCCTCAAATATTGCTTGATCTATTATATACATGTGGTGTAAATTATTTTGCTGTTGACTCAATTCCTAAAATCCTCAAAAATAATTGCATCATGACTCAATTATTTATATGTTTTAATAGTGACTCAATTAATTGCATCAAATAATTGCATCAATTGTGTCAAGGATCTACAAATTTCAGTAACATGTATAATCTATTAATTCATGATTAAACAAATGCTTTAATGAAATGTATTGAGTTAAAGCATAAAATTTAAAGAACTTTTAATCACAATGTTCATATAGCCAATGTATTTTTAGTCAAATTATTTTTAATCAAAAACATATTTCTTTTAAAATAGATCTAAATATAAATTATACTGATAATTATTATTATTATGCATCAAAAATCATAAAATCATAACATTGCAATTATTGTTACATGCAAAAAAAATGATTATATAAGTTAGCAAATAATATGATTATTAAAATTGATTTATGACATAAATAAATAATGTGACTACGTTAAATATAAATACTTTTATTTGATCATTAATTTTTTAAAAATTTTCATGTCATTACATTTATTAATTATAAAAATAAAATAAATTTTAGGTAAAAATGTGTAACAATTCTGACCTGGAACTGTGCCATGGGACCCATACTGCGTCCAGTGATCCGGATGCCCCAGAAGGTATCTGATCTGTCCTGACAACCCACAAGTCTGAGACATATTCCCAGACAATTGTCAGATGCATGTATGGTGTGATTTTGACCCTGACGATATGCCATGCCACCAAGACACCACTAATTAATTACTATGAGTCAATGTAACCAAATTAGGAGCATAAGGCCATAGAGCATGCATATTGTTTATATTATTTTCTTTTTATTCCTTTTATATTTTCTTTATGTTAATTAAGTACATATGTCTCCAGAGGTTTAGCCTTATATAGATATACAGTATGTATTTTTATATTTATTTATTTATGTATTTTTACATTGTATAAAGCCAACATGTAATAAAGGATGCCTTTTTGACCTTAATAAAGTTCCAATTTTTGTTGGCGTTTAAATTACAAATACTAAAGTTTATTGTCTTTTTGGAATTAATTCTAATTTTTATTAAGACTTTTACAAAATATTTCAATAAAATATAATATCTAATGAAAATACTTTAGCTTCTTATAATACTTCTTCTATTTCTTAAACTTGATTTATTACTAATATGCAATAAAATATTGCTGATCCTTACTAGCCTATATATACTTATGATAATAGTAAATGCTCAAATTTAGCAAAAAGCATTGCAAGTATATAAAATACCTTTTTGATAATGAGTGATAGAAATCGATATTCTCTTAGAAGTCAAAAGCAATCTTTTTTCAGTCAATGTCCAAATAAATAAGTATAATCCCAACATCACTTATATAAACAGTCACAATATAAACCTGATAAAAATCAACCACAATCAAGATAACAGTCTAGAGATCAACAAGAATCGAGATATCCTTAAAAAAACAATCTTAATCAAGACAACCTTTTAGAGAATGAAGTTGATCAAGGCAGTCTTCAAGAGAATAAAGTTAATCAAGGCAACCTTCAAGAGAACAATCTGAATCTTGACAGTTTAAACATTTTTTAAAACAACAAACTCCAGTTCTCTTGCCCTTAAGATAATAAACTTCTACATATTAATTCTAAAGACAACAGACTCCATATCAAATAGCTTGAATTACATCTCGACAATGCAATAGAAATTGTGAGACTTTGCCTTTACTTGAAAATTAAGAAAGATTATGGAAAAGAGAATCAACAGATGATAGATAGATTTATAATTTTTTTTTTAATTACACTTTAAAATATACATATCTTTTTAAAAAATAGTAATATTATAGATAGCAAGTTGATAAACACTTTTTTTGCAACAACAGCAATTATATCTTTTGATAAGAAGACTTAATGATAATATCTAAGAAATTGTAACAAATTTTATCTATGTTATTAGTAAATACTTGTTAAATATCTTTTATAGTTTCTTTATTACTTAATAGCATAGTAGAATATTAATTTTTTATATATAGTTATATGGCAAAATTAGATTTTTGCCCATGAACAATATTTATAACCAATTAAAATTATATAAATAGAGTAATAGCAAAAGTATTAAAGAAAAATTAATATGGTATATTTTATAAATTGGGAGAAAAACATTATGCCTACAGTATTCAAACACTTGTACAACCAATATATTTGAATAAAGACTTGTATAGTCTTTTGTATATTCAAAACATTTTATAACATATTTTTTAAACAATTGTGGATATTATAGTCTTTATAAAGATTCCTTAAAAGGAAGATTACACGAATTTTATCTTCACTTTAAGTAATCTTTAATATAAGATTTTAAAAAAACAATTAAAAATTTGTCTTTTCAAATTTAATAATAAAAAAACAGACAAATAAGATCTTTTTACAATTTGGTAGCAGCAGCAAGTTATCCCATCTTGCACACATATACACATTTTTATAAAAGAAGTGGCTGGGTGTTTTGCCTTTGTATTCAAATTTATATACAGTTACAACTATCTCTAAATAAATTGGCAAAGTAGATGCTGATCAATTTGCACAATTTAAGAACACCTTTGTCAATGAAATGAAAAAGATACAGGACAAAGGCAAGACAGTTGCTAGTGGCTCCAGCTCTGCCAGTATAGCTTCATCAAAGATTGCACTTAGAATTCTTATTTTTAAAGGAGAATCTGGAGAGAATATAAAAGTTTGACTATATCAAACCAAAAATATTCTGTATGCACAAGACATTAAAAATGAAGGTCAAATGATTTATTATGCTGCTACAAGCTTTGAAGAACTAGCTCCTTATTGGTTTGTAAACAAAGTTAAAGATAATATCAGTGCTGTCTTTACTTCTTGAATGGATTTCAAGAAAGAATTGAAAAGTGCATTTCAACCACCTGCTTATCAACAATATTTGAGAACTCAACTCAAACATTTGTATCAAACAGGATCTGTACAAGATTATGGCTCCCAATTTAGAAATATTATCAGTCAAATTGATAATATGGGACCTCTTGATCAAGTTGCATATTTTATAGATGGTTTAAAGCCAGCTATAAAGATGGAAGTAAGTTATTAAACTCCTGAAACGCTGGATAAAGCATGGAAATTAGTCATTAGATATGATACTGCCATATTTGGATTAGAAAAACCTGTGATAAAAAATATTGTCTCAAAGCACCAAAAACAAAAAAGATATAGAGAATCTTCTTCTATGGAGTTAGATCAAGTTGAGATACATAGAACAATGTTCAATTATCAGAGACAAAAGAAGAGTAGGCTACTGTAGAATTAAAGAAACATGTCAATTGTTATAATTATAAGAAAAAAAGATATTTTGCCAAAGAATATAAAAGCCCTACAAAAGCAAATGCAAATGCAAATCAAATTGAAACTGAGGAATTTGTGTTAGCTTCTTCTATTGAATTTGTAAGATTAGAAGAAAATAAAGAACAGTTGCTTCACTTTAATGAAAAAATCAATAGAAAATCTGCTTGGATTCTCCTTAATTCTAGAGCTTCAAGAAACTTTATGGACACAAAGTTTGCTAAAAAATATCATCTACAAAAGATTGATATGGCTCTAATTATTATGGAACTGGATAATAGTCAAAAGAAAGAAGTCATTACTAAAGTGAGAATTAAGAAGTTAGAATTTGATAAATATAGGATATTTGAAATCAATACTCAACTTTTAGACTTGCAGTGATATGATGCTATATTGGGAAAATCTTGGTTGTATTATGCTAATCCCTACATTAATTGGAGAAGCAATACAATTACATTCCAATATGGAAAGCACACCATCAATATCAATGCTAGTAAACAAAAGTCTAATACTCCTAAATATTCTTCTGTATTCATCTCTCATCAACAGTTGACTGTTACAACAAATACTGTTGAGTTGTTTGCTATATGTTCTGTTATAACTGACAAACTTGCTAAAGAAATAAGCAAGGAAGGGTAGGCTTTAATAAAAGAATTTGCTAATGTATTTTCAGTTGAGTTGTCAAATGAGTTACTACCAAAAAGATCTGTTGATCATGCTATTGATCTCATACCTGGATCAAAATCACCCTTTAAACCAATATATAGATTGTCTTATCCTGAAATGGATGAATTAAAAAGACAATTAGCTAATCTTTCTGCTAAAGGTTTTATTAGACCTAGTATATCTCCATTTGGTGCTCCAGTTTTGTTTGTATACAAGAAGGAAGGTATATTATGTCTCTGTGTGAATTATAGAGCTCTAAACAAAATTGCAATTAAAAATAAATATCTATTGCCAAGGATTGAAGAGCTTATAGATAATCTTGTTAATGCCAAATATTTCTCAAAAATTGATCTCTATTCTGGTTATCATCAAATTTGTATTAAGGAATCTAATATTCACAAAATTGTTTTTAAAACTAGATATGGGCATTTTGAATTTCTTGTACTTTCCTTTGGGTTGACAAATGCTCCTACAACTTTTATAACTCTCATAAATGATATCTTTAGAGAATATTTGAACAAATTTGTCATTATTTATTTGGATGACATTTTAATATATAGTCAGTTACACAAAAAAAAAACATTTGTAACATTTGCAAATTGTTTTAGAAATTTTAAAAAAGTACAAGCTACTGTATATGCTAAAGTAACAAAATGTAAGCTTTTATAACAAAGAGTAGAATATCTTGGGCATTTCCTCTCTAAGAAAGAAATTTCTGTGGATCCTAAAAAGGTCAAAACTATTCAAGATTGATTTATTCCTAGCAATATTTCTGAGGTTTGCTCTTTCTTAGGATTAGCAAGCTATTATAGAAAATTTGTGCCAGTATTTTCTGCTATTGCTAAAACACTTACAGATTTTCTTTACAAAGATTAATCATTCAAATGGAATAAAGATACTTAAATGACATTTGATAAATTGAAGGAAAAATTAACAACTGCTCCTGTACTCCTTTTGCCTAATCCTATGAAACCTTTTGTTGTTACTACTGTTAGCATAATAATTACATGGGTGGAAAAGAGGTATGACAGAATGGGGGATAAGGGTATGGGGTTGGGTACCAGGTCTGGCACAGCACAGGGTCAGATGCATCAGATTATGCATTAGTGGAGGGCTAAAAGTATGATATAGCTTGTTGTAAAACTTGCAGAACGCAACGATTGATTTGGGGACGTGTCGCAAGCAATATAAATAGCTGTAGAGTAGAATTGAAATGTAATAATGGTGAACTGCTTAATAAAGAAGTCCCTGCTTAATTGAAATACTAAAACTTGTAACTTCACGCAACAGTTTAATTACAAACTTACCTTTCTTGTCTGCAGATCGTTGATCGTATAGTAGATCGACAGGGCCTAGGATCAAGTTAGGGTAAAAATAATTAAGGA
>CAJVPV010002152.1:0-13728 GCA_910591835.1 Acaulospora morrowiae
TTAATATTAATCATGTAACAATTTATTTTACTATATTAATAAAGATCGTGAGAAATGCCTCACTTAACATTAAAAAAAAATAATAATAATTTAGTAACAATATGGTAGCAATATAATAACAATACAGTAGCAATTTAATAGCTATTTAGTAGCAATAAAATGCAGTAGTGTAGTAGTTAACACTACTGTAACTGCTTTGTTACTATTATTTAACTATTAAGTAACTATTAAGTGGCAATTAAGTAGTGATGTTTATAAAAATTGGGCAGTTTCAGCAATGTATAAAAAATATACTATATTTATTATATATAACAATAATGAATTCCTACTTATTTAATACAAGTATTCTATTTATTTTTTTTACATTATTTGTTATTTCAATTATTTTTTTATTTGATTTATATATATTAAAATATATAGTATAATCAAACCTTGATATAACAAATTTATTTATAATGAAACTGTAATAAAATATTGGTTATAGCAAATTTTTAAATTTTGAATTTATTTAAAATTTATTATAAAAAATTTATTATTATATAAATTTTTATTAATTAGTCTGAAGGCTCTATATATTTAAGTTTGATTGTATATTGTAAAAAAAAAAGAAAATTTTTTATATGTTAATACAATAAGTTAAATGCTAGCTTGTCTATAGTAACTATATAACTAATATTAGAGAATTGGCAAATATTTTTTTTTCTATTTTCTATTAGTGAGGATGTATTTATCTTTTGCAAAAAATAATTTTATAACACTTTTTTATAGTTGTATATATTTTAATAAGATTAAAAATAACTTTGTTCTTTTTTAAAAATAATAAGTTTATTAAAATTAATAGAGAATTTTTAAGATTTAAAATATTTTGTATTATGCATTTTGGATTGTTTTATAAATTATTAATATACAGTGATGATCACAAGAAATGATAATCACTAAAATTACTCTAGCTCCTTAACTGCCATCTTAAAATTTTTATATAATATACTATTCTAAAGTTAAATATCATTATATATTTTTTTAAAATGATTAATACAATATTCTTTTATCATTTTTTTTAATAACCTCTATACAATATCATTGTATTGAATTTATATAATTAATTATAAAATTATTTGGAATTCCATTTCACTCTTCATATATAAAACTTTTCAATTTACTGATATTTTTAGGTCTATACTTTTCCACTCTTATCTTAACTATTGTCTATATGTTTTCAATCAGGTTTAGATCTGAACTATTAAAAGGCCAGTCTAAAACTTTCAGAACATTATCTTTAAGAAACTCTCAAAAAATATGACTAATGTGTTTGGAGTCATTGTTCTGTTGCAATTATCACTTACCCTTTAATATACACTTCATTTCTGGAATATGCTTTTCTAATATTTTTGTGTAGAATTTCCTATTTATAATTTGCCAAAAACAATAAAGACTCGTCTTATCTTTAATGCAACAACCCTCTATGCAAATATTTTGATTTTGTCCTTTGGTATCCAGTGAATTGGTCTTGCATTTTTATACCATTGTTTCACTGTATTGTAGAATAGTTGGAAAGCTGTTTTGTCACTAAATATAGTTTTTTTCTAATTATCATTTACATGTTTTTTTGCCTATTTAACATGATTCTTCTTATGAACAGGTGTGAGTATTGATGTATATAAAGGAAGAGCATTATGATATTCAAGACTATTCAAATGTCTTGATATTATAATGTGGGAAACGTCTATTCTGATATTTTCTAACTTGGCGACAATATTTCTAGCAGAAATGATAGAATTTTTTTGAATATATTAACCAATTGCATAGGAAACACTAGGTATTATTTTTTTTGATTCGATTTTTGAAGCCTTTATGTTTTATGTAATTAATTTTTCTAATTTTTTTGAGGTTTCTA
Organism: Acaulospora morrowiae; assembly: GCA_910591835.1. NCBI lineage: Eukaryota > Fungi > Glomeromycota > Glomeromycetes > Diversisporales > Acaulosporaceae > Acaulospora > Acaulospora morrowiae. Next base: position 1,895 of record CAJVPV010002152.1, read on the forward strand.
TAGATATTCTTAAGTGGAATTTTCGTAATAGAATATATTTCGATGACCTATGTGTTTTGTGCCTCTACAAATGTAATATAGTTTGACATTGACTTTTTTATCAGGATGGATACATTTTAAGATTACAAAAGATAAAAATTTTTCTAAAACTTTAAAAAATAGATACTTGGAAAAACAAAGATATCACTTAACCTTTATTGTATGCTTAAATGACAAAATTTTGACCAAATTTGGCAAAGTTATATCAATCAAAACATCTTGTTGGGCAATTGTTATTTCTTGTAATCATTACTATATTTGTTTATAAGTTTAATAATTTCTTCATTGGTTTGAAGTTGATTTTCAAGTTTATGAACTTTGTATATTAATTTGAAAAGTTTTGAGAGAGATTAAATTAATTGAAGATTTTTAAAATAGGATAAAGAATAGATTTTTAATTTATTAATAATTAAATTAATAATTAATGAATTAATGAAAAAAAAATTTTTAAGATATGTAATTTGACATTTAATTTCTTGAAAAAGATTGTATAGTAATAAGTTTTTTTTAGAAAAGATATATTTTTTGATAATAGTTTTTGAAGAATAGGTTTTTTGAATTTTTTGCAATAGTATTTCTAAATATTATTTATTGATTTTGAATTAAAATTTGAAAGTTTATTTTAAAGATTTAATTCAAGTAGTTTGTATTAATTGTTAATTAGAATATTGATTAAGTAGATTACATACTTTTTTTTATTGTTTAATTATTTGCTATAATATAATTTTAGTATTATTTTGATTATTTTGTAGCCATTTGAAAGTTTGTTTCAGTTGGATAGATATTTGAATTTTGAAGAAAATATAAAAGATTGTTAGTAATCCATATTTGATTGATTTTGATTTTGTTAGTAGAACTTAATATATATATGTTTTGGAATTAGAATGAAAAATTCAGAAAAAAAAAAGTTTTAAAAATATTTGTTCTTGGAATTAGCAAAAGGATTAGCAAAAAAAGTTTTTATTATTTTTTAAAGTTATATAGTTATCAAATATTTAATATAAATAAAACTTTATTATCTTTGTTTTATTAAAATAATATTTGATATTAGATCCATTAATGTTTCAATTTAATTTTGTTATATTCAAGATAGATATATATATATTAATAATACTACCTCCACTATAGACATATGTAGCTTTATAATAATTTTTTAATATTTTTAAAATTTAAATTTTTTATAAATAAGTTTAATCTTTGCTTTTGTTTGTTATTGTAAAGAATAATACTGTTTCTAACAACTTACTTATAATAATATTACTGATATTGCTGTTTTTATAACTGATTTTATTATTAATATATTGAAAATTAATATTATTAAAAGAAATTTCATGCTTTATTTTAAAAAAAATAATTAAAAAAATGATTAAAAAATAGTTAAATAATAACTGTTAAACAAAAAAAAATTAAAATATAACAATCTTGTTAAAATATAAAGAAATTATAAAAACAAAGTAAAATTATTAAACAATTTTTTATTTACAATGTGATATAGTAAAAAATAAAGGGAATAGATTTAAATCATAAAAATTTTTTGAGTTTTTTATTATATTGTTTGATAGATTTCATTTTAATTTAATTTTTCTTTTTTTTTGATTCTATTTAAATACAAAATATAAAGAATCTAAAATTAGATTTGATCTGATTAGAATAAAAATTTTTAAAACTGATTTAAATCTTATCAGATTAAAAATTTTAAAAACCAAACTAATTTGAATTGAAACTAATTTGTGAATCAATCAGTTTTGGTTTAAAACTTTGATTCCTACTCTTGGTATAAAGTTTATCAATTAACTATTAAATCTCAACAGTATTATTAAGTTTATATAATCATATCAAAAACTTAATTAGATCTTATGAATTAGTTCCAAATCATAAAACAACATTTTGATTCTTATATAACATCAATGCAACAATCAAAACTCATAAGAGATACCTATTTATATAGAAAGAAATATTATTTGGGAAAAATATTTCACAATTAATCCTAGCAACAATCTCTCCAAATATTCAATTATGCTAATAATAAAAATCTTGATATTCGGAATCTTTGTACAAATGTGTACGTATATATATTTTTTATAGAATCCGAATGAGATTAACTGGAACCCATTCAAGATACTAATTATATGATTTTCTAATTCAATATATTGAATGTGGTTATTAAAAGTTAAGTTTTATTATGCATGCATTTTTATACTGATTTATTAATTTGAAAAATAAGATATCTTGTTATAACAATTTGCATAAGAGATATTCTTATATTCTTTTATAAAGTTAACTTACAGTTATTAAATTTATTGTTAATGTTTAATAGAAATAATAAACTTAATGAGCTTTAAGAAAAGATAATGTTATGAATGCAATCGGCAAGTCTGTCGTAAATTCGGGACAGTCCTTCGTGTTATGTACGATTAAGGGTAAATAACCTAAAGCTTATAATCTTAGTCTGACCGGTTTATACTTTTAACTTTCTATTGACTATTTAGAACCCTCTCTCAATGTTAACTAACTCTTTTTACACGCGCATATATTGTACATGCGCAAATTGTTTATATGTTTACATTTTTTTCGCTATTCTACTCTATTCTATAAGTTTCCACTTTATACTGTATGTCTTAGGAATGTTGTTAATTGTAAAATTTATTAAATCCAAAAAAAAATCAGATAAAATAAGAAGTTTGTTATTTAAACACTGCTAGATATCAAATAATTTGAATAATGTTAGTAAAATTTTCATTTGATTATTTTTATGCAATAGTTATTTTGACATTCAACAATCTAATTAAATTCCCTTATCGAATGAAATTCATTATTCAAGAAAGTTGCGATACAAATTCTAAAATGCAGACAATTGTGAATTTAATAATTTTTCATTATAATTAATGAATTTATTTGTTTGCTCAAGAACTTAAATGCAATACCAGTAATCCAGTAATGAAGGTATATATGTAATTATCAATCTTTGGTAATATTGTTTTCTTAGATTATCCAAACAGCATTTTTGACAGAAAATTCGGTCAAGTCTTCCGAATCAGGTAAATGATTAATAGTTACATCTTCACCCGATGCCTAAATTCAATAAAAATCATAGGTATTACAAATAAGTAAATAATTAATATAAGTATAGTTTTATATAAATGTGTATTGCATATTAAAAAACTAATGTATACTCACACACAACGAAGCCCACCTCTTGAACAATTGATCAGTAATAATAAAGTGCCTATTTTTTCCTACCAGAAAACATCCTTTAGGATGATGACTACAATGTCCCGAATACTTGGCCTTTAAGCCCACAAGGGCTGCTTTGAATCGACTCCTGAAGCTCAAGGGTTCCTTTATTATGGAAATAAATTAAAACGATAAAATTATGGAACCGAAACCATGTCTTCCGTTGTTTGCACAGTTGCTCACCTCATAAAGATCTTCAGACTTACTATTTCCGATGCGATGACCTAATGTTAATTACATCCAACATTGAATAAGAGAGAAAGAAAGGCACATATTAAATAAAATTATTCTTACTCCTGCGCAGGGCAATACTTTTCCGAGGGGAACCGTTCCCTAAGAACGAAAATAACTACTTAGTTTTCTTTGAAGGGGTAAACACTGATGAGGACAGGATTTTTATTCAAATGATATTTACCAACTTGAGGGCTATCTTCACACATTTCCCTCTCCTCGTCATTGCTTTCGGTTGTGTTCACTATTACTGATGTACTTTGAGAAATAATGCCATTCATGAATGTAGGAATCGATCCTAAACTTTGAAGTCCTTGAGAACCACATATTTGCTTCTCTGATATAAAAAAAATAAATAAATAGATTTAATTATTTTCCTAATAGGTGTTTAAGTTTCTGTTAATTTCAGTGTTATATTTTTGATTGTAACTATAGTATTGAATATGGTATTGTTCTTTCAATATAATCTATCAAGATTCAGGAAAGGCGTTCATTCCCTCACTACCTATTACTAATATCATTATAATATTGTTGGTTGACAGCAGGTGTTCAATTTGTACCTGAAAATTCAAAGTTCACCGATGGAAACTCTAATTCCGTAAAAAATTCTACACTCTTTTTATATCCATTGATGCTTTGCTGCTCGCGAATCTTTGACTTTTCAAGGTTTTCATTATTCGAAATTCCATGAGCTCTTTTTGTTGTTTCTTCTGTTTCATGCTCATTCAGTAAATCTATCACATCTGGATGTTTACAAACGGCATCCCACTCTCGATTGTGAAGGAAATTTTGATGATACTTCTTGAATCCCGTGAGGTACCATTTGATACTTTGCAAGTTATTGGTGGATTTTTTTGTGCGAATATAATTACAAAGGTTCGCCACGGAAATAGGAAATATTGTGCCGTCAACATTTTTCCAACCACAAGATTCAGCGAGAATGATATAAGCTCGCATGGTTTTGTCAGCAAACTCGACCTTTTCCCCGGTTTTGGGGTCTGTGGAAGAAAACGTCGACGTGTTGACGGTAGGTTTCATGGTTGATTTGCGAGTACATTTTGGTAGAAGGGAAATAGAAGGGGTATTTAATTTTAGGTTTTTCTTTGAGAGAGAAGAGCTCTCAGCTTTGGTTCCTTTTATTGTCTGGGAACCTTTTGATTTTGGCATGTTGGACGTCAAATAAAACTTGACTTATTTCTCTCACGAAATTATCGTTGTTATGTACGTGCGCGTTTTCGTGAAAATTATCAAATAATTGAAGCGTTTCATACAAAATCGCGACCTTTTATATGCAGTGATTAATACAGTAGATGACGTATAACGAGTCATACAGTATACCCAATGATTTTCAATGAAGTGATTTTAAGCGATAGTTTCGTGATTCGAGAATTAGTTATATATGTAATGACAACTCCTGTGAGTAATAAGTGCATTTTGATCATTTATTTGAAAACTCCAAAAAACTTCTTACACATTTGAACGGGTTAAAATAAATACATAATCGGAAAACTTACGTCGTGGCTTGTTTTGTGTATATCATTCAAGTTTTATAAAACAAAATACAGCGCAGTATAAATACGCAGTTGAGAGGTTGCTAAAGGAAATAAAAAAACCTAGTCTATGGAGCTTTTTGTTATTGAAAAGAAAGTATTATGTGATAAAGTAGTAATGAGGTTATGTACGCAATAAGAATTTTAAAAACGAAATCCTCATTTAAAAAAGATTCTCGACAGCCAATTGTACTGTAGTACATTCGAAAACACTGAAACATGCATTTCCTTTTTCAACAAATAAAGTCTTCCACATAAAAGATAGCAGCTGTAGGACGGGATAAAAGAATATTCATAGCGTAAACGGTTATTATCACTGCAGGCGTCTCATGTCTTTACAGTCTGCAAGAAAAATGCCGTAATATCGTTAATTGCGACGAAGGATATGGAAACATAATACCACTACATTGGCACAACACAAAACTCAATGCAGTATGAGTTCATCAAGTTCTCGAAGGTTTCAATTACCGATCGAATATGACAATTGGTACAACATTCTAGTACTGTAAAGATGATGATGGTTATGTAAAACCTATGCCGCATTTACTAACAGATAATAGTATCCTGTAATGAAATTCTCAAGCACAAAATTACAAAGAATAGAAAAAGATGTTTTATTCACAGTACTGTACACACACAGTAGATTGACATTATTAAATCAGATTATGATTTCCATCAAAGAATCTTCTTGTTCACGTTTATTCAATCAAACCCCAATTCTTTGTAGAATTCGACACTCTACATTACCAGAAGGTTGCTATGTATCGGGAATAAAAAATAAGTCGACGTATTTGTTTTTCTCATCGTAAAAAGTTTATCAATGTGCCGTACACATTAGCGAAAATCATGTTAAACCATATTAAGAATTCTCTAACAATATTACTCAATAATCAACGTTCATCCTCTGTGATCTCTCACTCAGTTGGAGATGCTAACTTTTTATAGGATTGATTAACACTTTTAACACGCCGCGAATATCATCGATTTCGCCGATCGTGATGCAGAACATAATGAGAGAGGGGTCGTTTTTTAAATCCATATGGCATATTTCAATGTTCACCAACGATGAGAGCGAGGGGAAGCTTTCAGATTCCTACAACGTCATACTGTTATCGTTATATGGGGCTATAAATCAATGATTTATAATATTATGTACATTTTGACCAAGGGAAAGCAATGACAAAAATTATCACAAATTGTTTATAGTCACTCCAGTTAAGTGACCGTCGTTGTGCTAGTAACGTTGGTAACATCAGTTCATAATTTCATAGATCGTTTTGAAAGGATGATCCATTCAATAATTTAATTAATCAATATTATTGTCTCATTAATTACATGCTTCAACATCGAAAATAAATGCTACCTCATTCAAATTTGCAGACTGTTTTAAATCGCCAACAATCTTCAATGATAGGAATGTTTCAATGCTTGAGCATGGCCCTGTTGTCTCTCTATCAATGCCACCAATCTAGCAAATTTTTCACCGTTTCTCATTAAAGCTATGTCATCTTTTGTCGAATCACTTAATCTGTTATTTTGATTCGTCTCGAGGTTGTCAAGAAAGCTCATGCTCTTTTGTTTCGCATGTCGGCGATTATAATAATGGTTTTTTCGGTAATTTGTTTTTACCACCTCTTCCGTCTCTCCCTTTTCTTCCTCCTCTTCAGCTATCGATGTGCTCGAATCCGAATCCGAATCCATATATTTCACATATACAATAGCAGCCAATTCCTTGCAAAATTCCTGCAACACGATGAACGCGTTTACAAAATTTGTGAACTTGGCAAACGGATTTACATTAATGTCTCTATATTGCGCAGATGTTGGTGATGCATTAAAAGAATTGGGAGAAGTAGGGGATACAGGCGACATCGGTGTGCTATCTAAATCTACTGAACTTCCTCGACGGAGGGACATCCTCCTTGAACTATTCATTCCGCGTCGTTTGGCCAACTGTATACGGGTCTGAAAATTTGGTATACTTGCCGAACTTTTTTCGGCTTCTGATGCTACCTACATCATTTGAAACATTCGCAAGCGTATTGGTAACTTATTGATATTAAAAAAATGAAATTCTTTTACTCACCATTTCCAAAATTTTGACCAAATTTTTTCGTTTTTCTCTACTCTGTTGGAATTGACTGTGATGTGGATTATCCGGGTCGAGATCAATTTCACCGTACAGCAACCAATCAACTCTCTCATCAACTATAGATGCTAACTTATTCAAAATACTTGTGATAATCAAGTTTCTCTCTAAGGGTGCCTCAAGGAAATTCTCTAATTGTTCAAATATCATTCTCATGAATGCACCCTCGAAGAATTTGTTCCTGATATTGGTATTTACGTTTAAAGGAAGTTGATTATTATCTTTGGTTTTCATCGCTGATGGTGGTGATGGTAACCAATGATTGCGTATTGTGGCCACCATTTGCACTTGTCGTTGAGCATCGAGGTAATAATATTCATAGCTAAATATACTTTTTTCGCTTAATTTATCCACAGACTCTAAAACCACTGCTTTTGAATGCCTCATATTTGACGTACGATCTTCCTGTGGCATTATCGCAAGTAGGTGTTTCACAAATGCTTTCGGATTCCTTTGTACTCGTGATGAAACCTTCTTGCATGTAATCGTGTTTCTGTCGTCTTGAGATCCTACGGAATTGAAGTCGACCAAATTCCGAAATATCAAACTATAAAAGCCAAATTGATTAAATGATTCGAGTATGGAATCAAATAACCTTAACGTCTCCAAGGAAAGCCAATCTTCGGAACTTCCAGCACGCTCTATCAATATTTCTCTGAGTGACTGCATATGTGTGGTTTTTCCAACGTCTTGTTGAAGGTTTGGTTCTTCGAGTGCTACCTCTGGATCAAGATCTGCACCAAAGATTGTTGATAGGATGCAATTCAACATAGGCTGTAGTCTTGTGAGTTTTATCATTCTTGTAACATATATTGTTACGACCGTTGCTTGGTCATCGAGACTAGCGATATCAGGTATCAGTGATTAATTGAAAGATTAGTATTGGATAAAGGTAGGGATAAAAAGTATCGAATTCACAATACTAACGGATTTAACAATCCTGACACCAGTGCATATTTAAAGAATCCGCCAGAGAAAGTATCCAACAACCTTAAAGTGATTGTCTGCATTAAATGTAATGATCAATTTAAGTTATATTTTAGAATAGAATAACAAGAATCAATAATAAGAGCCTCACCTCACACTCAATACTAGCAACACTATTGACAAACGACCACAGATCTAAGAATTCTTCAGTGACTATCTCTGGTTTGAAGTCGTTCGCGCCTGACAGATCTTCGCTAGGTTGGCTACCATTACTCAAGTATCCACCAGAAAACTGTCGCTTGTAGATATTGCCTCCGATGCCATCCGCGGCAGGTGTATCGTTGTTTAGTAAGGCCAAAAAGGAAACTCGCAGACAATGGTCCTTGATTAAATAACGTATCTCAGAGAGAAAAATAAATCGTTCCTCTATGAAAAAACATCTGACATACCATTATCTCATAAAATTGAACTCCTTTTTCCAAAAAATCCAAAAATTTTTTATTGCCTTTGCATAAATTTATTAAAGACAATAGTGCTTCTCTCGATACCTTTCCCGTTCGACCGGGGATGTTTACATAATCAAGTAATATTATGAATACTCTGAAATCAGACTTGATGGAAAATTATAGCCATTAGACAAATTATTTTCACCCTCAGTAATCACAAGAATAATACTAATTACCAAACTGCATACCTCTTTCTCCCCATCGAAATACAACTCGGCTAACTCATTTCGAATATTAATATGACGCACTACAACACTTATCAACTGAACCAGTCCTTGCTTAAGAAGTGTGTCTTCTTTATTCGTCTCATACGAAGCTTTCACAAGTCGTTCGAATGTCATAAGTATCGTTGACTGTGAGAGTAGATGAGTATGGATGTTCGATATGAGGTGCGTGAAAAAATTTAGAACCTGGACATTCATTCCTTTTGGAAGCTGTTGTTAAATGTGTTAACATTGGTCAAGGTGTTTTTTGGTTATTTGTGATAGCGTTTGCAAAGTGACTTTTTAATCATGACTCGTGATAAAGAAATTTACATACGTCGTATTGAGCATGATCCAGCAACTCCACGAGGATGTTGTTTTCTAATACGTAATCCAAGCAATGCTGGTTGGTAAGATCGCCATTAATTCTTGACTCGATCTCCTCTTCTTTTAGACGACGTATCATGTTCTCAAGATGAGAAGGGAGATTTGTGGATGATATGCTCATTTTAGACAGATCTTTTATGTTGATGATGAGGCAGAGAGATGGTCTTTAGTGATGATCTTCAATAAAAGGGAGAACTGGTAGGTTTTACCTTTCTCGCTGTACGCATTGTAAAATTTCCGAATGCATTTCCATTCCTCGTGGAATTCTTCGACCCTCGTTCTTACTTGAGGAACCACCATCTCCAAAGCGTGATTTATCAAACTGTGTAAATCCATTTCCTGGAAAGATGGGTTTTTTTATACAGATCCGAAATCGCTATTAGTTGATGACCGTAAATTTGAATTAGGATAGAATTGAAATTTTTAATGATAATAAAAGATAGTTTCTGTGTAACAGAATGAAGTTGTCGAAAAAAAATAAATGTAAACTTTTAAAATGCAAAAATGGTTGACGCGCGTCTATTTCAGATAATGATAGATAGATGATGTTATATGTATATGATATAATTATTTGGGCGTGATATCTATGTATTTGTGAATAAATGAAGTAAAGCCTATTATTAGTTTAAATGCTAACAATGGATCGATCACAATCGATCCAATTTGTTCATACAGTAATATGAACTCACTTCTTAAAATATTTCGAAAGTTGTCTCTATCTGAAAATTATTTTCATAACACTCACGAATGAATGATATAAAGAAAAAAAAAACATGCAACTTTTTAAATAAGATAAAAATCCAATCGTTTGTGGGTATAAAAAATTGGCTAATCTTCTAAACGTATTCGTATGCAGATACATATACTGAATACATGCAACTGCATCTTCAAAAAGATGAAGAAAGAAATTTGCAAACAAAATTATACAGTAATCGAAAAAAATTCGAAACGGAAGATCCTTGAACACAATTAAATACATATGATCAGCCCTCGGAGGAAAATCCCGAGTCGTTTCAAAACATTCACGGTAATACGCAAAATTATCTTTATGTTTGTTACCTTCGTCAACTCCAAAGTTCTTTCTGCATAATCAAGGTTACCGATGAATTTTATATGTATATAAGTTCCCAGTAACTTCAAACAATTATTTGACCTAACCACATGACACAGTTCGCTGTTTCTTTGATTCTGACAAATGAAAAGCTCTGTTCATATTTGGCTCAAAACGATCTAGATACTGATGTGCCTTCATAAGTCGTAAAATATCTTTAGTTCATTATGGTATCTAGAAAATATATTGTTAGAAGTCCTTAGGAAGTAAACGGCACTGATCAAAATTTATAAATTAGATGCTTCTAAATAGGGACAATACTAAGCAAGTTGTAGATTATCGTGCTTAGTGTGCATGTATTAACCAAAGGACACACTTGGTCACCAGAATAACCGAAATCTTAGAAACTTTATTTAAAAAAAAAATAATTCTAGGATGGATTGTCTAGATCGTATGGAGATTTCATTCGGTATGGTACCTGTTCAAATAAATAGCAGAAGCAGCATGATTAATTCTCTTGTTCTTTAATTTCTTATAAATTCTTTTTAACAATGACTTATATCATTCCATTAGAAAAAAAAGCATGTTAAAAAAATAATATATTTTTTTTTCAAAGATTTAAAATTTTAAAAAATATAATTACCTGGTTTTTGAAACTGTTTTGTATTTTTTAAAGTTTTTTTTCTACTCTCTTAAATATATAAAATTTTTAAAAAATTTTTTAAAAAAATTTTGCTTATTTCAATTTGATCTTGGATTTTTAATTGTATTGAAACTTCTAAATAATTAATTAAAAATTTTAGATTACTTGATTAATATATAGCAAAAAATATAAGCAATATATATAGTTTTTATATATTTTATTTTATATAATAATAAATCTGATAATGTTATTAGTTATAATAAAAAAAGCAAGATGGTGTAAATTATTTTGTTAAAAAATAATTTGATATTATTTTAATTTAATAACAAGTTTTTTTTTTTATTAATTATTTTAAAAAGATATTCAAACCATAGTTTTTATAATAATAAACAAGTTTGTATATAAATTATCTAGACAGATAAGTCTTGTCACAAGTATATTATAAATATTTTTAATTAATAATAAAATAATAATAATTGAATAAATCTTTTAATTATAAATAATCAAATGAAAAATAAATTCAAAAAATTTTTATTTATCATTGTAAACTTTTTTTTTATTTTTTAAATTACAAAATTGTATTAAATTAATAATTTAAATATAAATTCATTTTAATTTTTCAAAAATAAAATTTGATATTTAATTTTAAAAAAAAACAACTTTATTATTTTTACAATTATATTTAGACAATTAAATTTAAAAATTTAAAAATAATTAATATTATATAATAATAATTTATCAAATTTATTTTTTTGTAATAAAACAATTAATATATAATTAAATTATATAAGCAATATAATAATTTTAATATTAAGAATTTAAAAATTCTATATAAATAAAAAAAAACTCTTTCCCACAACATCTCCATCCGTAGAAAATTGCCTTTTTAGGAAGCTTCTTTCTTCCAAGGAACT
>CAJVPV010002153.1:0-13726 GCA_910591835.1 Acaulospora morrowiae
CTTCGACTATCAATAGTTATGCCATTTATTCTTAATCAGTTCTTAAAAACTTTTCATTTGAAAGACAATAAATTGATGAAGATTCAGTAGCGAATATATGCTAATTATATGAATTTGGTTTCAAAGTCTTTAATAAAATATTGGATCTTGATTTTTTTTTTTAAACACTAGCTGGGCCTTGCCCGGTATAATTTATTAGTTTGTGATGTTTACATTAGTTATTTACAGATTTGTATATATTTATGTTATAACTTCACTTCTATTTATATATCGGATTATATCAGGAGAACCAAATATCAGCTTTGAGCTATTTGATTTATTCTTATTGCAATGCAATAAGAAAAGCAATCAAAAACTAATGTGCCAAGGCTCCATTAGTGTTAGTAAATAGTATATATGAATAATTGTTTTGTTTTGCGTTCCACTTATAATTTGTGTACCATCTTGTCATCTTTTTGGCCCATCTCATTGCTATTGCTTCTTTTTCTTTTGAGTTTTGTACACTGGTCTTCTTTCCTTCTACTAGGTTTTCTTTTTTTCCCCTTTTTTTCTCCTCTTCTTTTTTGCTGTGATGTTGTTCTCTACTTCTCATTTTACTATTTTCTCGCATCTGTCTTTCCACCATTGTTTTAGTTTCTTGTCTATTTTGTTTGTGATTGCTCTACATGTTTTTGTGACCTTTTGTTCTACTCTGTTTCTGATGTACTTGATAGTTTCTTTTGTGAATACTACTTTTGTAATTAGTGTTCTAGTGTGTTTGGAGTCTATGATTTTGTTAAACTGATAATATTCCTCTTTGTGTTTCTCTTTGTTGACCCTGGCACTAGTTTCTTGTTTCACAATTTTGTTATATTCGTTAGTGATGTTTTCTTTTCAATGTTCATGTATCATATGCTAATATGTTTCTGTTTTACTTTTGCAGCTTGGGCATGCTGCTGTTCTATATACGTCAGGTCTTCGTTCTGCTAGTTTGTTCAGAGTTGGAAATTCCTTGTTGAGCATTCTGTAGCGAAAACTTCTTCTTAGATGGTCTTGTTTGTTTGTTTTGTTGCTTGTGATTGGTGTCAGTTGCTGTGCCTCATGTGTTTCTTTCCAGTCTATTTCTTTTTCCCTGCCATCTATCCATGCCATGTGTCGGTTTTGAATTAGCCATCTTGCCAGCCATCGTGCACTTTGTAGTCTTTTGATGAAACTGTTTATGTTTGTGTCTAGGGTTGTATATTTCCAGGTGATGCTAAAGTGTGTGTCCTCTGTTGGTTGGCTTATTCTTATTTCTTGTTCTTCGCCTTTCTGTACTTCTTCTTTGGCCAGTTCATCTGTTCTTTCATTTCCAATAATTCCTGTGTGTGATTTTACCATGATTAGATTTGTTGTTCCTGTTCTGTCTTTTATGGCTCTTTTTATATGCGTGATTGTTATCCAGTTTGGTATGTGTGTCATGGCTTTGTTACCTCTTTTTTCTTTTGTCATGTTTTGTATAGCTGCCTTGCTATCTGTATATATGTTGACATCTGCCTTGGTTGGTACACATTTGAGTAAGCTAAGAATTGCTATTAGTTCTGCCCTGGTGGATGATGGGAAGTCTCGTACTCTTGCTGAGAACTCTATTTCTTTGTTGGTTTCTTTGTTGATTGCAAGCCATCCAATTCCCATCTTGCATTTGTGTGTACCTATTTCTTCTACGAATCCATCTGTGTAGGCTTCAATTGATTTCCATGTTTCCATTCTGTCTTCTCTTGTTTTTAGCTCATTTTTGGTTTATGTGCTGACTTCCATTCCTTTGTATATTTCTAATTCCTCTTCTCCTTGGCTTCTTTGAGATGTTTGCTTTTGCTCTATAATTTTTGAATGTTGTTTCGGATAGTGGATGGGAATACCTGGATTCTCTCAAGAGTGCCCATTATTTGGCTGTGTATCTTTGAGCTTTGTCCTGTTTTTATGACTGGGACTACTATTGTGTCATTCTTGTTGATTGTTCTGGTGTACTGGTTGGTACTTTGTTAATTGTGTTTGCATCCAGTGCATTTTTGTAGCGGTGAGTCTTCTATTATCTGTACCATATGTTGTACTTGGATGGTGCTGCCTCGCTTTTTCCTTCGATTGTCTTTCTTGCCAATGTATATTTGTTGATTTATTGTTGTTGCTAGGTATTTTGAGTTTTTGATGTTGGTGTTTTCTATTGTCTCCAGTTGTTAGATTGGATTAGGTTGTATGAGTTTTGCAATGTTGCATTTGTATCTGTTGGTCAATCAGTCCGGGTAACAATGTTGTTCTCTAATGTCTATGAACCATTTTGGTTGCCAACCAGTTGCTTTTTTCCCTGCTGTGGCTCTAATTTGTCTCCATTCTAGCATGTGTGTTTGGTATGCATTTGTCATTTGTTCGATGAATATTAAGTTTTGGTTTTTTAGTTTATGTCTGTTTTGTCTAAACCATGATTGTCCCATTACACTTTCAATTGTATGTAGCTGTGCGTCTGGGAGGGTTTTAAGTTTTCCTTGTGTTATGCTGGATGTGATGTTATATCCTTCTTCTCTTATTGTATTGATTATTTGACTTAGCAGATTGTTGTAGTCTCTTTGGATTGTGATATTGTCTGCTAGGATGTCTTTTGGTGTCCATGTTGTGTTTTGTAAGTGTTGTAATCTCCCTCGTGCTATGATGCCATATGTGTTGTGCTTGTTTAGGTGGACAAGTGTTGTTTTAATGTGCTGTTGTAGCTGCTTGCTTTCTGTGGTGAAGATTTTGTATCCAAAGTGACAGTGTATCCCACTATTTATTGCCGTACTTGGCATGTTGTTCTTGTGTTTAAAGGCTGCTTTAATCATGACATCCCACTTATTGAGTGTATGCTTTGTTGCTACTAAGTCTTGCATGATATATGTTACTGCTGGAATGGTTACATGGTTGATTATGTATCTTTGTTGTTTATCTGTAATGGAGCATCTTCTCAGAGTATTTGTTGTTGCTTGGATTTTTTGCTTTATTAGCTCTAGTTAATGTTTTTTGCTTCCTGTTGCTGTAATCCATATGTCCAGAATTCTGATGGCTTCGGTTTTTGATTTTGGTGTGATCTTATGTTCTTGTATTTTAATGTGTCCGGGTTTCCTGGGATTGATTGTGATGAGTGCCACTTTCCCTAGGTTAATTGTGAGGTTGGCTATTTTTGCGAAGCTTTCTGTAGTTTTGGCAATTTTTTGCATATTTTGCTTGTATTTCACTAGCTATACTGTGTCATCCATGTAGGATATTAATGTCACTTTCTTTGTTATGGTTTGCCACTTGCCATGTTTTCTCATTGGTTTCTGTATTGTGAAGCGGTATCTATGTTTGGATTTTTCGATTTTTTCTATAAGTGGGTCATAGTATATTCTCCATAGCAGTGGGAATATTGTGTCACCTTGGTCTATTCCTAGTTCAGGTTAGAATGTGGCTGTGAGTTCATGGCATGTTGTGATATAGTTGTTGTGGTTTTCGAGAAGATTTATTATTATGTTGATGATGTTTGCTGGAATCTTGATTCTCTTCATGGATTTTTCTAGCATTTTGTGGTTTATTGAATCATATGCCTTACTGATGTCCTGGCTTAGGATCCAGCATTCTTTTTTGTTTTCTCTTGCCTCTTCTAGAATGTTGTTAATAATGTTGATTGGTTCGTATGTGCCACCTCCTGGGTGTCCTGCCCAGTTTTTGTCAAATATAATTGGATGTCTCGTCATGACCTCTGCTAATCTGTTATTGAGCAGTTTTGTGAATATCTTCTTGATTGTCTCAAGGAGTGTGATCAGTCTTACTAAGTTGAGGTTGTGTTGCCAGTCTGTTTTCTTTGGGATCGGATATATGATGTTCTCTTGCCATTTTTTGGGAATTTCTCCTGTTATTAGTATTGCATTGAAGATTTTGGTGATTCTTTCCAATGCTTTTCCTCCAAGGTGTTTGAGGAGTGGATAGCTAATGTTGGATTTGCCAGGGGCAAAGTTGTTGGATATGTTTTTGATTATTTTCTTTATTTCCGATGTCTGAATTGTTGTTGATATCTTCCAATACCATTCTTGTTTTATGCTTTCTTTGGGTCTGTACTCTTTTTCCCATGGTGCCCATTCTGTTTATGAGGTGTGATCATGTGTGACTGTGTGTTTTTGAAAGTGTGTGCGTGTCATTTCTTTGATTTTGTTTGGGTCGGTAGTGACTGTGATTTCTGGTTCATGTGTTATAATTTTGTTTATTTGGATCATTGGTCTTGGGCAGTTTAGAATTGATGCAATTATCTTTTTCTTGTCCTCGATGTAGTTTATTTCTCTTTGTTCGATGGCTTTTTGGATTTTTTTCTGTTCTTCTTATCTGTCTGCCATTGTGATTGACTTTTTGATAATTCTATAAGTTTGTTTAATTCCTGCTATCCATGTGGAGATTTCTTCCAGTTTGGAGTTGGTGTTGTCCCATGGTGGGCTTGATGTATGTTGCTTCTCTCTGTTGATTTCCTTTATCAGTTCTTCGATCTTCATCTTTGCAGTGTCAGTTTTTTTCTCCAAGGTGAAATATCTTCTGGCCAGTATGTTTAGTTTTTTGATCGTGGTGATTTTTTGGTGTCTTGTTAGTGCTAGATATGCTGGGTTTTTTCTTTTTTTTTGTTTCTTTTTCTTTGGGATGTGCTGGTGGGCTGCTCTGCAAATGATTTCCCATGTTTTGTTCCAGAGTTGATTTGAGGTGAGTGAGTTTGCTGGTGTATTAGCTTCTTGTCATTGGATTTCTTCTTCAATTTGTTGTTTGTAGACTTCCCATTGCTTTATTGTAGCTTTTTTGGTGTTGAAAATGTTGTTGCAGTTGAAGGATGGTAGTCTCTTTTGTTGGGTGACGACTTCTGTAATCTCGATTTGACATGTTGCTATATTGTGATCACTGTGTGTCAGCATGTTTGATGACTCTATATCTGCTTTTATTAGATTCCAGTTGTTGTTAGGAGATATCCAGATATAGTCTATGCATGTTTTTGTGGTGCGCATGTTTGTTCAGGTGTATCTTTTCCACTCTGGCCATATTTTTCTGAATGTATCGATGTGGCCTAATTGAATGAGGGTTTTAATTGTTTGTGATATTTTGAGCTGGTCTCTACTTGCTGCTTGTTTGTCCAGCTTGAGGTTGTGGAGGGCATTGAAATCTCCAAGTGTGATTGTGTTCTATCCTTTGTAATGTCTGGTCAAGATTCTTTCTTGTATCCAAGTAATTGTCTTTTTGTAGTTTTCGTTGTTTTGTGCTGATATGTAGATTCCAATTATGCTTATATGTTTGTGGCCTTTGAAGTTTAAATCAATACATATTCCTCTTCCTGGTATGGATTTGATTTTTTCTATGTGGTTCGCGATGTCTTCTTTGATAATAATTGCCACTCCTGCTCCTTTGTTGTCATTGCTCCAGGTTGTATGGTATCCTGTGATCTTCCAGTGTCTGTAGTTCTCTGAAGTAATTTGGGTTTCTGTCAGTACTGCTATGTCTATCTTCTCCTCTGTGCAGTATCTTGTCCATATATCTCTTTTGGTTTGGTTGTTGAAGCTTCTAACATTGTGTGTAACAATCTTCCATGTTTCTAGCTCTTGTCCCTTCTTTGTTCTGTTTTGTGTTATGTTTTCTTTGGCGTGATGATGTTTGTTTATATTGTTGGTTACTGTTTGTGTTGTGTTTTATTTATTGTGTATGTTGTCTTTTTGGGTATACTGATGGGTCTTTGGATGTTCTAGCGTGTCTAGGGGTTAGTGTGGTGTGTGTTTATCGTCTGTGTTATTATTGTTGTTTATGTTTGTGTCCTCTTCTGGGTATTTGTTGATTGAGTCATATAGTGTTGAGAGATTGTTCATGATGCTTTCTGCATCTGTTGTGTTGCTTTGGTTGTTACCCATATTATTGATTGGTAGTGGAGGTTTTTGTGTTTCTGGGGATTAGTGTATAGATTATGTTGGACAAGTAACTCATTGTTTGGTTGGTTTTGTTGATGGTTTCGTAGATTTGTCTTTGGCGTGTCTGAAGATCTATAATTTCCTGTGCCGTGGTTGTATTGTTTTCTGATGTTTGCGTTTGTCTTGTTGGTTCTTTGGGGGTCTCTTGCGCTTCTGCCTCTTCTGTTTCTATGGCTCCAATACTGTTTTCTTTGTAATATTCCAGATTTGTGATTCTTTCATCCATGTTTGTTATTTGTTGCTTGATTTATTGTATGTCTTGTTGCATTTGTTGCAGCAGTTTGAGTACTTCTTTCATGTTTGCGTTTTCAGTAGTATAGTCTTTTTTTATGCTGGTGCTTGGTTAATGTCTTGCAAATCTGCGTATGTGCCTGATCTTGTTCTTTTTGTTTTGGGAGGGATGTCTTTTCTAATTTCTTGAGTTTTTGCTAGTTTGAATTTCTCGTATAGTTTACCAAACTTTGTGGCCTGTTTCCTGTTATATTCTGACCAATGGTTTCTTCTTTCCTTGGTTGGGCACATGGCCGCCAGGTGTGTGTCTCTGTCGCAAATTGCACATAGTTTGGTATTGATTTGTGTCCATGTAATCTGTGTTTCTCCGATCGTGAAGTTCTGTTATGTAGCATTGCTTAGATCGGCTATGTTCTCGAAACTGATTACTGCGAATCTTTTCCTTTGGTATGATTCTTTGTGTGGGATGTAGCATGTTTTTGGCTTTGATTTGTTGACATATAGTGCATAGATTGAAGGCTGTTGTATTGGGTGGAAGGTTTGTGAGTTTTGCTGCGATTTGGTCTCTTTCCTTCATTTGTGCTAGACTCCATTGTGCATCGAACACTCTAACCATGTCAGCCTTGAAGGAATGCTCCATATGTTTACGATTTTTTCCTTGCTGCTCTTATTCTCGAATGTAATGGTGGAGGTTTGCCACATCTGTTGTGTACTCATTGAGATGCTTGTAATCTGTCCATATTTGGCAAAAGTTTGTTGCACTTCTATGAATCTTGCATTCAGGGGAATGTCCCATACTCTGATACTGTTTTCCCTTTTCTGGATGGGGTCATGCATGGGAATGAACTCCAGATGTGTGTTTTCCAGATTGGGTAGGTCTATGGTGCATGCTTGTGCCGCCACATAATAGTCTTCGAATGTGGCAGTGATCAGTTCTTTGTCTTTTTTCCCTTCTCTTGGGATGTTGATGAGGCCTTCGGGGCAGCCTAGTGCTTTGGTAATGTATTGAATTTTCTTTCTGATGATGTCTCCGGGAAGTACTTTTGCTTCGATTTTCATTGGCATCCATATCTGATGCTTCTGTCAAATGGGGAGCATAGTTTTGGCTTGCTTCATTGGTGCATTGATTGTTTTCCTTTGTCTTGGATCTTCCATGTTGGGTTTTGGTGTTCTGTCTCCATTTCTTCATTGGAATCATCTATTCTTGCCCATTTGTGTGGGTTGTCTTTTTCCTAAGGGATGCTTGCGTGGGAGTTGGGATTCTCCTGTTCATAGATGTCACTCCAAAGTTCGTGTGTCTCAAGTTCTTGTATAGTATTCTTGGGCTCTTCTGAGCCCTTGTCCTGTTTCTCATTGTCTGGTTGTTTCTTTCTGTGGGTGGTTTGGTTTGCAGTTGTTTTTGAAAATATTTTGGTTTGTTCCTGTTCTGTCTCTTTCGTTTTGTCATTTTTCATTTCAGTTTGCTGTTGTTTCTTTGCTGGTTTTCATACTGAGTATGGTGTTGTTTCTCTGCTTTTCCAGCCGGCCGTACCTTTGGTGAGCTCATTCAGGTTGTAATTGGACCTGGTTGAGGTCAAGATGCCTCTGAGAGTTCTGTTTGAACTCATGTCTCTTTCTTATTGTTGTGTTTTCTAATATGGTAATTGTGTGTGAGTAGAAAAGAGTATGTTTACTTGATTCTGTTTTAATAATTTACTAAAAAAAGTTCTAAATAACTTTGAAGCTTGAGAAAAACTATTTCAATATATATATCTTCAACTTAATTTATCAGCACTATCTCTACTAGTAAAACTGAATCGATCATGTCTCTACACAATTCAAGTTCACAAAAATAATATTATAATTAACAACTATCTTATTATATTCTCTTATTCCAGCACTCCAATATTTTATATTCTCTTAACTATTTAAGACATTATTTAATGATACCAAAACTTAATAACTATTAAAATTAGAGAAATATAAAAATTATTTGAAATTCCAGATAACTTAAGAAAAATAGTCAAATATAATCACTTTTCCATTATTTCAAAAATTAACATCATAAGTTTTCAAAAGTTGATCACCTTCCAATTTACTAAATCCAAATCAAAACCCAAAATTGACAATATTATATACTGGAATATCCCATTACTCCACTTTTTCAAAAATTCAAGAATAAATAACAGCAATCTGGATAGCAGCATCATATGGTCAAAAAGAATTCTAAGGTTAATCAAAATCTATATAATATATAAAGGCATATCAATAATAGAAACCTTTGAAGAAATTTTTAGCTTTCACAATCTTGAAGTATCTATCTAATCTTCTAAATGTCTCAGAAATCAAAAAAACAATTTTTATAGTAATTTAATATCCTTTAGAATCAAGCTCTTTTTAGAAATCCTTTCAATTTAAGCCTTTTTCATCAACTATTTTTAGAACAATATCCAGATCACTTCTGTTCAAAATGTGAACTTAGAATTGAAAACATAAGACATATATTCGAGTGTATTAAAGCAAAAGAGCAAACAATCCAAATCATCAATACTATAAATAATATATCCTGTCTTAGCAAAAATAATACTCCAGTTAATTATATTTGACAAGTAGTCAAACTGTCCTACAAAGTTACTAGCAAGATCTTTGTTATAACTGATATTGATAATTAGATAAAAGTAGCCTTAAAAGCACTTACCCTTTTCTATAATCTTATATGGAAACTAAGATGCAGTATAGCAAACACATTACTCTTTATAGGTATAACCTGAAATTAGAATCCTCACCAATTTCACAAGAACTCTTCTATCAAATCTCAAGGTTACTCTTGTCAATCCTCAAATTTCAACTCAAAACCAAAAGACACAACTATAGATCTTCCATTTATTATTACAAACAAATTTATAAATAGCAACTTTAATTTGTTATCATGTTTAAAAAATTTAATCTCTAATCTTAACCAACTTATTATTAATAATTTTGAGTATATATTTATAGCTGCTTAGTACCTTCTATGATATTTAGTAGTTTTAATATTTATTTTTCTTTACTGCATAGTAGGTTAATGTAGGCAAGCTAGCATTAAACTTATTAACTCAATATGTTATATAAGAGATATTATTACTTTTGTCATGTAGAAAATCTGAATTTTTTATAATTAATAAAGTGACAATGTTTAATTATAATATATATACTGTATATATATATATATATATATATTAATTATTTAATTTCAAATATTTTTTATATTATTCTATTTCAAAAAAATATTATTATTTGTTATTGTTTATTCTGTTTTAATAGAATTAGTTTGTATAATAATAAGTTAAAAAGTACTTAATTATTAATATAAAAAAATAATAAACATTTTTTAATTATATAGATAATATACTTTCATGATATTTTACTGTAATATAATTAAAGCTATAAAAATAAATTAATTTTGTTAATTTGATTATTTATTTACTTATTTTTGTTTTGTACTGTAATACATTTTATAATTCAAATAACTATTTATAATTATATTAATAACTGCGAATAATAAACTCAAATTCTTCTAAGAATAGAAAAAAAATAAACAACTTTATTTCTTTCCAAGTTTAAGCCTAGGAAAAAAAATCAATGACAGGTATTTAAGTATTAAAACAATTTATGTAAAATATCTTATATTATTATAATTTTGATTTCAAAGATTAAATAAGTACAATAAATACTTGTTTGATTATGAAAAAAAAAACTATTTATAATTTTTAACAAAAAACAAACTCTTGAAATCTTGAAATAATAATCATAAAATTATAAATTGTTTACATAAAAACATTTATTTAAAAAGTTATATTATATCGAATACACTCTTGGAATACAAAAAAAAAAAAGTGCAAAACATTACAAATGCAAGAACTGGTCAATCGTTTGACCGGTAAATAATTTCTATAATTAGGGATTACGCACAGGTCAACAATCGACCGCTCACATAAGTTTGTTATTCATGCATTAACGGCGGAACTTCTGCAATAGTCTATCCGATTTACACAATGCAGTGCTTCTACGAAAATATTGGTCTAATCGAAGAACTTGTGAAAGATCTCGCGAATTTATAATTCATTCTAAAGATAGTAGCAGCGATATGTACTGTATATCTAAAGTTGCTTAAATACTGTATGTATGTGTTAAAATAACATAGTTATAAATATGGTAAAATATGATTGTTTTGACAAATTTTGCAATCAAATTCAATATATTCTTATTATAATATACAGTACAATCCGTTTTATATAAAGATATATTTTTTTACACATGATTCAAAAACTTCTAATTTGGATGCTTATAAGAAACTTTTGCCCTAGCAACGTTTTGGAATCAAACTGGTGAGCAACATATAAAATAAACACTGCATATGCTGTACGTGGTTTAGATAAGATAATTCGTGCTTTTCTCAATTTTCGAGTTTTACAAGGTTTTTTATGTCTTGATGGTACAGTACCAATTATGTAAGTTGTCGATCTGTAACTGAGACGCATACTGTATACTGTACTTTAAGAAAGTCCACATGGTACTGTACTTCTTTTATTGCAAGGTCAGTATGGGCAATAGTCTCCAGAAAAAAAAAAATAACGGCATGGTCTTGACACAGATAAAGACATCAGAAACAAACTTTAAGTATATTGATGGGAGAAGATATAATAACATTGGAGTCTTAAATTACCCCCTTCCAAACGATGACGATGAATCAGACAGATTACATTTACAGCATTTCGTAATTCGACACATTTGTAAGAGTAATTTTTCTGCTCCTATGGAACATATTTTAAATAGAGATGGCTCGAAAGTGCTTGATGTTGGGTATAATATCATTATTATAATATTCATAGTGTGATTTCCTTTCCGGTAGAAAGCATCTAGTTATTAAAAACTTTATTTTAATGAAAGTTGCGGTATAGGTTCTTGGGCGTTTGATATGGCAACAAGCTACCCACAGGCGGAAATCACCGGAGTGGATATTGCCCCTATTCAACCTTGTAGTATCAAGCCTAAGAATGTCTCATTTATTAATGTGGACATTTTTAGGGGATTGCCATTTGAAGACAATACATTTGATTTTGTATTTCAACGTCTAATGTTCCTTTCAATTCCTCGAAACTTTTGGTCTGATCATATTAGAGAATTAACCAGAGTTCTAAAGCCTGGTGGCTACTTAGAGGTATTAATTGTGTTCACGTTTAAAACAAACTATTTTATAGTATTATTGATTACTATCATCTATTCTAGATATCGGAATTTGGTCTTCCCTATGAGTTAGGCCCCGTAACTACTAAAATTTGCAGCACCTGTAAGTTTGATATTTCATAAATGTTATCAAATGAAAACATTAACACAATTATTTTTAGTTGAACGTTTTTGTGAAAAAATTGGCATTGATCATGATGCATTCCTTAAGTTACGATTGCTCGTTGAACAAAATGGTCAATTCTATGATATCCATGAAGTAAAAAAAGCATTTTTTTACTCTCCTGAAACTGGGAAGCTAGAAAGAGCGGTAACAACCTTTTTGTTCAAGTTATTCCGACCATAAAATCATATTACTTATTCATAAATCACAGGTCATCGATAATTTCAAGATTTTATTCGGCACCTTAGGATCCGCTCTGATGCCAATTTTAGATGTGACTCCTGAAGAGTATGACGATATGATAAATTCGATGGGTAAAGAACTAAACGATTTTAATAGTTACCAACATATAATCCGTGTTTATGCATGCAAGATGGAAAGCAATTAAAACTTTCGTTAAAAAGTACGCAAATTATAGAATACGGAATCAAAGCTTGAATTTTCCTTATGTATTGTATAGATTTTTACATAATCACAGATAGGTTTTGCATAAATAAGATTTAACCTGCTTCGACGATACCGATAGATTTATTGTATTTGATTTTTTTTTAAAAAAAAACAATAGTAATCAAATACAGTATATGGGTATTCTTCTGAAATTATTTTTTAAATGATTAATATCTTTAAAGTATTATCTCGTAAATAAATCAATGACTTGAATCTATATACTTTTATAAATAGAAAAGTTATAATATTTGAAAAACTAAGAGGAATAATTTATTATTACTAAATTAAGTTAGTGTTAGTGTTATTGTTATTATTGTTCGAATTTTTCTTTTTTTTTTTTGCGCTTTTGTTACTCCTATTTATATTACCATAACTATCTGTTATAAGACTATTACTATTGTGAATGGGAAAGGTATAATGAGAAATGGATGCATAACGCGATTCGCGCATCGCGTGTCTAAAACCCAGAAATGTGATATTGAAAATGAAGTAGTTTAGACGATAGTTTATTAGTAAGCTTAAAAAGTTTAAATCCATGACATTAGCGATAGTCTATTCTAGCATAGCATTAGGATATAAAAGAACAATGTACTTATGATAAAGAAGAATCTAAAAAATAAAACAAAAAAAACTGAACACCCAAAAGTATCACGCTCTATAGTGAGACAACTAATTAAAAATTGCTAAATTAGTAGTGTGATTGATGACACTAAAGAAGGAAATTTCCAATTAATAAACTTACCTCGTTTAGTACCACTAGCTTGGAAAGAGGATAATCTAAAGAGCCACGAAGGAATGGTGGCAAAAGATTATCAGTAAAAGCACAAGGGCAAGGGACAAGAGGAACATTAGTTAAAAGAAAATCCAGCCAAGTCAAATCACACGCCTCGACTAAAGAAACCTACCTACCTGAACATTACGCGAGTGCTGGTTCAAGAAGCGACAGACTCGCCAAAATTCACGTTCACATTATGCAGCTTAACTAAATTTAGAAATTAATTGTCAATTGATTGAATATGACATGAATTGGATTTTTTCTATTTTTACTTCTTATTAATATATACTTTTTATTAAATAAACAAATTTTTTGCTTGGATAGTTTCTTTTTTATTTAAAAAATCAAACTTTACTTTAAAATTGTCTATGTTATTAATTTGAAACATTAGTAATATATACAATACCTACTTTTTAACATTGCTTAGCACATATTGCTGTATCACAAAAAACTAAAAATTCTTATCAAAAACTGTAATCAGTTTACTTCTGTCAATTAATTACTATTCAAATTTAATTAATTAGACACTACAAAAATTCAAAACAAATTTATACTATCAGTATACTATACAATAATCAATGTAAACAATTAAAACAAAATCACATTATTAACAATCAAATCAATTATTATATTTATCACTAAATATATTAACATAACAATAACAATTACTATAATAATAAATAATATCATATATACTTTATTATTTATAGTAATTAAAGAGCTGAAAAGATAAAATCACAAGTCTATCTAAGGATTTTTTGAAAAAATAATTGATTTTCTATCTATAGATTTTATAGTTTATCTGATTTAGTTTTAGTTTTAGTAATATTCAAATAAAATTATATTATCGACAATCAAATAAATCATTTTTTTTTATTGTTAAGGTGAGACATGTCTCATGATCTTTATTAATACGTAATTATTATTATTACATGGTTAATTTTTAAGATATGA
>CAJVPV010002154.1:0-13725 GCA_910591835.1 Acaulospora morrowiae
AACTGCCACGAGCCTTTCCTCATGCAATTCAAGAGAAAAGCAAGTTCCCCAAGCTTGCTTACTCCTGACCAGAGGTCTCATCTCGATGCACCAGTGTGCTTTTTTAGTTCCTTGAGGTTTTTGGTATTGAAAGTTAAAGAGGTGTAAAGGACTTGTGGGTATTGGAAAGTGAAAGGGATATTTTCTCTAATTTTAAAAATTACCATAAAAGGAAATTTTTAGGAAAAATGTTGTGTACGGGAAAGAGTTTTTTTTAATATAAATAATATTTTAAAATTTGGTTGAAGTATAATTTATTATATAAAAAATGACAAAAAAAAAGCTCGAAAGTTACTTAACTCAACTCGACTCGGCTTATTAGAAGCCTTATTCTAGCTTGCCTATGTAAACTATTTTGGTGATAAGAAAAATAAATATTAAAACTATTACACATTTGAGATAGTGCTAAGTAGCTATAAATATCTACTCAGAATTGCTAATAAGATTATTAAATTTGGTTATTAAATTTTTGTAATATAAGATAAAATTATAATTGCAATTAATAAATTTATTTGTAACTAGAGATAAGAGATTTACAATTGGTTTATTATAAGAATTTGAGTTAAATCTGAAGTTATATGTTTTTTAATTTGGATTTTTTGGATTAGTATTATTGTTATTCTTTTTATTATTATATATATTTTTTTTGACCAGTAGAGATTAGAATCCTACTTAATTCCAGTAATGAGAAATGTATTTGCTGTATTGCATTTTGATTTTCAGATAAAATTATAAAGCAGTAAGAAACTTTCAAAAACTACTTTAATTCAGGTAATAATATTTGCTGTAAAGTATATATTGCTAATAAGACTACATAACAATTTGACTATTTGCCAAATGTAATTAATTGATTATTGTTTTAATCTGGATATAGAGTGTTATTTATAATATTGATAGTTTGAACTGCTTGATTATAATAATTAATATCAGTATTTAATGAATTTGATAACTATATAGAAATTCAAATTTTTATATATTATTTCAATAATAACAAGACTATTCTTATAATATATTATTATAGTATATTAATAAAATAACAGATTTTGTTATAATATATATTTTATTGAATTTTAATTATTATAATAGTAATATACTGTAAAATCTATTAGATATTAATTGGGTATTATAATTTTTTTGATAATAAGATTATAATAAAATATGAATTTTATAAAAATTGTATAATAAACAAATTTAATTTTTTATATACTCTTTAAATAATAGAAATAATAACTTAAAAAGTCAATATTTATATATTTCAATGGAAATTTTTTTTTTAGAAATTTCAAAACTATAAAATATATTGTATATTGTTTCTTAAGACTTAATCTAATTTTTATTACCAATATATTTTTTTTTCATTTTAACAATTCAGAATCCATTTATTTTATTTAAATATTTTATTATTATATTTAATAATAGTTTTATATAACTATTTTTAAATAAATAATAGATAATTATATTGTAATATTAAATAATAAAAATGGTTCTAACAACTGTTTTTTTATATTAAAGTAATTAATTTTTTTTAAATACTAAGTGAGATCTTCTTTAAATCTTTATTAATTAAACATAATAAATGTAATACATTATATACAAAATCAATAAAGTATAAAGTATATGATAATACATATTAACCTACTACTATAAGCAGATATTGTATATCATTGAAAAAAACTTAAAAAGAAAAACCTGAGAAACTATCTGTTACGAAAAAATAAAAAATAAAAAAAACATTTCGGGCAAGATCGCCAATTATAAAAAAGAGTAATAGAAGTTTGATTATAGAGAGAAATAAAGTTAATAATATATATGATAGACTATATGCTATTTAAATATAAGTATGACTTATAGTTAGTGTTTTATGGAGAGAAGATATTATAGTAATAATATGAGTTAGAATTTAGGAGCATATTATCTATAAACTAACAATTCCTTCCACAAGGCACAAACCAATATGTCTACCTAAGTTACTGCTTCCTTTTCAATAGCTAAGCGTGACTCCAATAGCAGTAGAGGAGCATTGGCTTGAGCTGCCAGATTATGGGGCACAACTTCCTGGTATTTCACTTTCACTCACAATAAAAGTATTTTACTTTTACTTACATTGATTAGACTTTGGCTACCTTTTTTTTTTTAATGATAGCTTTGCTGCTTATGGATCGCAACTCCATTGTTAAGATAATAAGTAGTCATGTAGTTGATAAAAGAGTATTGTGATTAAGGTATAAGTAAGTCAGATAACTGGAGCCTGCTCCAATTGCTTGTTTTGTTGCTTGGATGCATATATAGTAGAGATTACCAGAACCTATGCAGGGCACAGGTCACGCATTCTTTCAATCTGATAAGTTATCAGATCATTTTTGTTGTCAATATTGTTGTATTGTTGTGATTGGTATTGTTGTTGGGTGTAGGAATTTTTCATTAAAAGAAGACTGGTTGTAAATGAGTTTGAACAGGTTTAGTGTTGTTAATAAGGGTATAGAAATTTTATTAATCATTTGTAGAGTATAGATCTTTGAATGGGATGAAACTGATTATGGTTTTTGAGTAGATTTGAAAAGAGTGTAGAAAAGTGTAGAAATATGATATAGTATTGATATTTAAATAAAGAAGAAAAAAATAATAAATTTACAAAGGTTGTGTTTAGACAAACATTAGATCCAGTAACTATGTTTAAATATGTTGTTGAGATTGAATTTGTATTGTAGAGAGAAAGATAAGAGAAAAAGTAATTATCATGGTCATAAAGGAGAAGGTACCTAAAAACAAAAAATTATGAAGGAAGGCTGTCATGGGCCTTTCCCTATGCAATTAAGAGCTAAGGAAGACTTCCAACTTGCTTAGGTTTTGACCAGAGATCCTATCCCAATGCAACAATATTTCTTAAAGTCTTTATATTCTTTGGATTTAAAGCTTATTGCCTTAGGGAATAAAGAGAGAAGGATGCTTCTTGAAAGAAGATTTCCTAAAAAAAAAAATTTCAAAAAATCAGTGATTAACAGGTAAGGGGTTTTTTTTTATATTATTAAAGTAATTAATTATATAATTAGTTTTTTATTATTGATTATAATCATAATTAATTCTATTTTAATTTTTTATAATCTATTGAATATAGTTATTATTCTTTAATAATATCTTATATAGAAGTTATTGAATATTTCTAATTAATTGTTATACAAATTCTATTTTTTTTTAGATTATTAATTTGTAGAGTATTTTTATATCAAATATTTTTTTCATCAAAAATATAATGTTTAATTGGTTGATATAAATAAATTATTTGCAAATACTGTTATTAATTTTTAATAATTAATTGTTATTTACTTTTCTTATTTTAGTTATAGTATTATTTAAAAAAAAAAAATTTTTTTTTAAAGGAGCAAAATGATATTACACTTTATTTTATTATTATAATTTTAGACTTGCGAGGACAAGATTTATAACACTTTACAATATACATGTTGCTAAAATTTGTAGATCCTTGATGCAATTAATTGAGTCACTATTAAAATATATAAATAATTAAGTCATGACACAATTATTTTTGAGAATTTTGGGAATTGAGTCAACAACAAATAATTTATATCACATGTATACTTTATAGTATAATATATATATCTCTTTGCTAGGAAAAGTTAAATGCAAGACTTCACAAATGCAATCTATCCTCTGTGTTTCTTGACACTATCTAAGAATATAGAAAAAAGAAATTCAAAACCTATATTATTTCTTGAATAGCATCTAGCTACCTAGAGAAAAATGATTATCTAATTACATGAAAGTGCTGCAGCCACTATATATAGATTTGTCTTCAAATAATTATTTAAAAAATTTAATTTATTAATAAATAAAAGTATTGTTATAAATTTTTTTTTCACAAATATTTATATAATATATAATATTAGTAAAAGTTAATTATATTATTTTTTGTTTATTTAAAATTTATTTTATTTAAACTTTTACACTTATATATATATACCATATATATATTTCTATAATTTTTTAATAATTTTTAATATAATATTATAAAAAATTTTAATTATTTATAATATATTATCCAACATTAGAATTAGTATATGGCAGAATTATTAAATAATATTATTTGAGATTTTAATAATATTATTTTGATAATTCTATTTAAAATATATTAAAAAAGAATATTAGAAAACAAATAAATAAATAATTTGTTTAATTTAAATAAAAAAACACAGAGAGAAAAATAATAAGCTTTATTATAGTTAATAAATTATATTGTATATGTTATGAAATTTAATTAGATATTAATTATATGTATATACTTATAGAAAAAATTAATTAAATAAATAGTATCAATTATAAAATAAAAAATATGTATATACTTATAAAAAAAGTTGATTAAGCAAATAATATACAATTGTAAAATAAAAAATATGTATTTATTTACAAGTTCTGTTATAAAATTAGATTATTTTCATCTATTTAATGAAATGTTACATTTAAAGAGATTATATTTACAGAGGTCTAATTATATTATTTAAAATAAAATAAATTAAATTAAAAAAATATCAAATTAAACAAATTAATTATTAATTTTATTAAAAATATATATAATAAAATATTGAATTTATATAAAAATTCAAAAAAAAAAAATTAAATATAACAAAATAATAATAATAAAAGATTCAATTAATAAAAAATTAAAATTAATAAAATTTTTTTTGAAATTTATCAATAAATATAATAAAATTTTATTAAAAATAATATATAAAATTTTAATAAGTATTATATATACTGTTTATTGAATTTTATATATTAACTATTATCAAATAATTTAAAGTTTGATAAATAATTTGTTAATAAAATTATATCAAATAATTTAATTTTAATTAATACTAGCAATAAACCAATATATAAATTCTTTAGTAATATAAAAATCCTTGTGTGTATCGCACCTTAGTCCTTAAAAAAAAAAATAAAAAAAATAAATTCTTTAGTAATAATATTTAATGTAATTTGTAATTTGACAAAATTAACAAAGCTTATATTTAATATTTCATTGTAGTAATAATATTTATGATTTTTTTTTTTAAAGATTTTTTAATAAAATATTATTTAACGTTTATAAATGTAAAGTAATTATTAAAATAAAAAGAATATACTGTATATGAAAATTATTTTTTAATGATTTTTTTATTTCAAGAAAATTAGAATAGCAAGTTTTGTTTTATAATTAAATAAATATTTAATAATAAATAATAATCGAAAGAGTTTTTGTATAAAATAAAATCTTAAGCTGAAAAAAACTTTGCAAGCAATGCATTACTTTAGTAAGTAGGTTTAAAAATTATACTTTTATGGATTTTCCTAAAAATCGTCTATTTAAATTATACCTTAAATTTTAATGTATTTGTAAAAAACAAAATTAGAATTTCGGACTTGTCACTATACTTAAAATTGTTTCAGATCTTATTATCTCAACATATTAATAAATTTATTTTATCTTATTAGCCTTCTCAAAATAAGACGTTTTTATGCTCGATATATTGATAATGATGAAATATTGATAACCCTTTACGCATAGTCAACTAGTTTTACTGTTTCCATTTTGAACTATTCGAGAGCCAATTATTCTAATGGTGTAAATGTCGCAATTTTAAAGATCTATGTGTGTTCCCAGTTACATAATTGATTATTTTTAATAGAATACAACTAAAACCATGAATCGGTTTACAGAAGTGCAGATAATTTATTACCATCCTCCAAAAAAGTATGGTCTATCACTTCAACTTTGTTACATCAAATTTTTATTTTCTCTTGTTAGCTTCCTCCTCTTCCTTTGCCTTACGGCGAACTTCACGCACACCAACAAGACGGGCATCGGATCTAGCTTTACGTAAAGTAGCGTAAGCACTAGCAGTCCTTTCTTCCTGAGTGATAGCACGTTCTTCAACTTCAGGCCACACTTGTTGGATTGCCAAGACGGTTCCCTTATGCTGAGTGGCAGTTGCAATCTCAGCCGGCTTACGGAAACAAAAACAAATTAATATATTTCAATAAATACTTTCTGAGTATTATAAAAGGTAAACTTGTACCTCAGCAATGTCCTTCTTCTTTCTGGATTTCTTAGGGAAGATAATGAGTTTACTTTTGTAATGCTTCAATCGCTGGACATTAAGTTGGAGTGATTCTTCTGATCGATTTTTGCGCCGATGATCAACAGGAATTCCAATAGTACGTGCCTCCTTACGGTGGATTCCTGCTGCCTATCACACCAAAAAACGAAATTACTTTTGAAGAATGATGGATTTTTGGCTGTTCAATTTATGAGCCAAACAATTTATTCATATAATCGTATATTTTTTAATATAGCCTATTTATATGCTCTCAAGATTTACAAGAATCTCTGACACAGAAATTATTTCACCAATGCTGACCTTAAGTTCATCGAGAGTAAATCCACGACCAGCTCTCAATTTGGTGTTATATTTTCTAGTTGGACATCTTACTGCAGGCCTTAAAAGTTCGGTAGGGCGTGGAGCGATTCGAGTAGCCTTTTGAATGCGGTTAATTCTTCTTCTCTTCTTACGTCCTGGCTGATCAAACCAAGTCTTAACGCGCAATTGCCAATCCTTGTGAAAGTGGCCATTTGGAAGCTGGTTATTGTGCTTCATTTTCTCAAAAAAAAAAAAAAGGAAGATCTTTTAACTACCCGAGGTTGTTTAAATATGATCAGTAATTATCATGTGACGATAATATTATGCACGTGATGCAGTTCGTGGACGCCACCTTCATTAAACTTTTTGAGGCTGGTAATTTTAGAAAGCATTATGCGCTTCCGCTTTCCAGGATTTTTAAATGGATAGTACGTCAAACTGGATTTTCAAAAAGTCAGACTATATCAAATACACACCGTCACGAAGAGATGATATATCGAAAGAAGAAGAGGATTACAAGAGATCTAAAGGAGTTAGATTCATTATTGATGTATCCCAACATTTACAACTGTAAGTTTATATATTCAAACAAATAAAATCTTTGCTTGTCAAAACAACACCTTCTAAAAAAAAACAAATTGATCGATAGTCCTCAAATAGCGATTGCAACGGCTGCCACCTTCTTACATCGATTTTATATGCGAAAAAGTTTCAAAGAATTCCATCATTATGTATGGTCCTTTAGTTTATCAGAATTATGATTTGAACAATTCTAATGGGTGCCTTATAGGATATCGGTGGGACTTGTGTATTCATGGCATGCAAAACAGAAGAAGTTTCCCGAAAAATGAAAGAGGTGGCGATAGCATGCGCGAAATCTGCCAGAAAGGATAAACATCTAAAAGACGAAAAGGTCGGTTTACTTTATGTCAAATTTACAAATGTATAAAAATAATGATGAAATATAATTTGATTTTAAGATATTTATTCAATAGGAATTTGATAAATGGCATCATACAATTACAAAAAGGGAACCGACCATAGCAGCTACTTTATGCTTTGATCTTAGTGTGGAGCACCCATATAAGCCTTTGGTCGAGTTTTTTAGAGGGTCGAAAGGCTCAAAAGGTATTAAAATTTGAAGTCATTTATTAAGGTTTAGGTTTCAAATGTCATTTTATAAATATTTTATATTTATATTTTGAAGTGGGCTACGAGGGGGAAGATCTTGAAAATTTATTCGGTAGCGCCTGGGCATTTATTAATGATAGGTTCATTTATTTATTTTGACTTTATGATTTTATGATTTTATGCTTTTATCGAATTATTTGCACTCATATTTTTGAATTGACAGCTTCCTTACGACAACTCCAGTTTTATATAAGCCCAATGTTATAGCTAGTGCAGTAATTTTCATTGCATCAAAGCTATGGGGTGTACAATTGAACGTCGAAGAGAAGTGGTGGAAAAAAACGAAATCTAGCGTCTATGACATTGCAGGTATTTAGTATAACATACTCAATGTTTTAAATGATGAAATTTTTTTTCTGATTCTTTATTCTCTATCTAGAGGCAGTGGATGACATATTAGAAATCTATAAACTCTGTAAGCCCAGAGTCGTCAAGAAGAAAGAGGTAATTCCATATTCTGCCTGTTATTATTCATATTTGGTTTTGTAACTTATCTTTGTGAACAAATAAAAGATCGTTGAAAATCCGGATGATTCCGGAAACCCGTTGGAAAACACAGAAATTGAAAATACAGTAACAGTCTCCCATAATTCGGAAATTAGTAATTCCGAGATTCAAACTCCAAAAATAGAAAGCCCTGATATCAAAGTTGAACAGTCAAATCAGGATCAGCCAATGGATGATGAATTAGAGGATGGACAGATTACAGATGATGAAAAAACCAAGGAAGCAGAAGAGACAGGGCAGGAAGTTAATGGAGATGTTGAGATGGATTTGGAAGCTAACAACGATAACAAAGTTTGATTCTGTTTCATACTTGTAACGTTCTCGTGTCACTGCGCTTCTTTTCATATTTGACAAAGTTTATTTGAACAATATTAGCATCATAATTTTGTTTTCATATTTAACGAGATTAATTTTGGCCAACGAAATAAACGCAGAATTGAGTCGATATTTAGATTCAGATAGAACAATGCATGTAAAATATTTAAAATTAAACATAATATTAATGAATTTTATACATAATTATACTGTATTTTATAATTAAATTTTCGAATTTATACATAAACAAAGGTTAATTATTTAGATTAGCAAAGAAACTTCTTATCAAGATTTTTTATAATTAATAATCAATTAACTTTATTTATCAAATAAAATGAGCAATCATAAATTTTATTAACTTTATTGTCATTAATTAATTAATTTATTTTTATATATACCATTTTTTTAAATATAATAATTTAATAAATGTAATAGTTAAAAAGATTTATTAAATATTCTTACTTGAGAGTTTCCTTAACTACCTGTATCCAGATCAATATCCAGACGAACTTTGCCTAAGATAGGATATGCATACAAAAATACAATAATTTGAATAGTTGATTGAAATTATAATTAATTATTTAATTGTAAATAAATGCTATACTGTATATATGTGTATATTAATTGTTTTATTAAAAATAATAAATTTTATTAGGTTTATTGAATACTTAAATCAAATTTTTTCACGTTTTAATCTTGAAAATTGAATTTTTTAACTTGAAAATATAAGTTAAAAATAATTTATTCAATATAATATTATTTATCAATTATTTAATAAAAAAAATATAAACTTTGACTATAGTAACATATAAATTTATAAATAATTTAATATATATATATATATATATATATATATTAATCCCACAATCAAGTTGGTGTTGTATATTTATTAAATCATAAAGAATTATTACATGTACGAGAATACATGCAAAGTACAAATTTCCCTGATCCAACTTACCCGTCTTTAGCCAAAGCCTCTAGATATGATTTATGGGGGTAATATATTGTTCTCTTAAAGGATGAGATTAAGATTCCAAATTTCTGATAGGATTAGCACCTGCAGATCACCTCTACAGTCACGACTATAAATCCAAATTGTGTCACCACCTCTTGTAGAAACTACGCAAGGGGAAAAAGAAATAAAAAAAGGAATTTTTTAACAAAAAAAAAAAAAAAAAAAGTTATTGTCTATTCTAACTATCATTGAAAGAATTATTTCAATAAACTTAAAACCCAAGCTCCTTATGAATTCTCACTTCTCACCATCTGTGGCCAGTTAAACTGTTTAATTTCCAATGGAGTAGTCAATATCCAAGAATATTTAAGGGTACTTCCAGGAAAGTATCTCTTGAAACTTTACACTTGAAGACTTTTAACCAAAAAGGATGTTGGTTTTCTATTGTTGATTTCTTTCCCAAGCTATGTCTTCTGGAATTATAACTTTACTTAACCAGTGAATAGTTTCAAGATTCCTTTCTCCAATCATTTTCAGAATAAATATTGGTACTTTAACTTGTTACCAGATTGAAATAAGACCTAGACCTTATTACTACTTTCTGTTCTCAAGAAAAAATAAGAAAGAAAAAAAAATAAAATAAAAAGATGGGAACAAAAAAGGATCGACCCTCTTCTTCTTACAATTTCAACTTAAAACTGTTCAACTCTTTCAAGAACCAATCACATCATTGGTTTGATGTTGTGTGACTGGAAACATGTGAGAAGTATGTATCTTGTTTACTTTTTCTGTAGCTGACATGATCAACCAATTTATGATCTTGACCAATCATCTTTTAGGAGATCCAGTATGATCAAAAAATTCAAGGTCAAACTAAGGTATACAAAATTTCTCAAAAAAACCAGAAAAAAGAAAGCATGCTTGAGAAAAAAGAAATGGGAAGCCAAAGAGATGATGGAAAGACTGAAAACTTTTTTATTCTTGTTTTTCTAGATTCTTGAATCTTTTGGGGGTCTTTGGAGAGTATTTTTCTTGTCAGTTTTCTTCTTATAAAGGTGTTCTTACTGTAGATCTTTTAAATAGGTTTCTTGTATTTAGTTGCAAAAATAAATAAGAAAAGTGTTTTGAAAAAGAAAAATAAAACAAGTGATGGCTTCTGCTCGCTCGGTTGGTTAAAACCAATGTTGTTTTTAAGAAAAGTGTATAGACTTTATTATTATAAAAACAAAAAATCTTTTGAGAACATCTGTTTTTTGAGTTGGCAAAAGAATCATTAAAAAGAGTTTTTTAAATAATTTAATATATAATATTTTTATATTTATATTAATAATTAAATTTTTTTTTAAAAAAAAATAATATATAAAAAAAAAAACTCTTTTCCACTCCCTCTTTTACACTTGAAAATTTTCTTTTTAGAAAATTTTTGAGTTATTTATTTTTTTCTTTATTTTTCCCTTTTCCCTCTCACATTTCTTTATTTCCCTCTCTTTATTCTCTCCCTTCTCTTCTATATATTCTTTTTTATTCTTTATTTTTTTCTTTTTCCTCTCATATTTCTTTATTTCCCTCTCTCTATTCTCTCCCTTCTCTTCTATATATTTTTTTTTATTCTTTATTTTTCCCTTTCTCCTCTCATATTTCTTTATTTCCCTCTCTCTATTCTCTTTCTTCCCTTCTATATATTCTTTTTTATTCTTTACTCTCCCCCTTTCTTTTCTTTTTCCTCTTCCTGCTGAAACTAGGTTTTCCCTTTTTCTTGAAGGTTTTTCTCTCTAGGCCTCTCTCTCTTGAAAACTCCATCTCCATAATATCACTCTTTTGGCCAGTTGATTTTCTTTTCTCAAGAACCATATTAAGAAGTAGTAATCTTTCTCAAGATATGGCTTCAGGATTTTTTCTCTTCCATGGTTTCTCAGAAAAAGGATAGATGGCTTACTCTCCAAAAGATCGACATGGCCATCATTACCAAATCTGGTGTTGTTTACTGATTGGTGGTTAGACTAGATATACTCAAGAAATCTTTATACAACTATTATTATTCAAAAGTATCCAAGGAATTCACCCCATAATATTCAGAGTGAAATGACAGCCAATACCAATGCAGCTAGCAATAAGCTAGATTAGTTGCAGGTGTTATGCTAGTGATTGGAAAACTTAATAGGATAATACGTGACAACCAGGAATTCTAGTTACTCCCACAACACAAGCTGGTAACAACAACGAAAGTTCTTCACTTACCTCTTCAACAATATAGATCTATTGTACAAGGTTAGGTTCTGGTGCCACTAAGAAAATCAATATGAATTCCACACATAGGACACTTCCACCACATTTGAAGCATGGGTGTGCCAAATCTTTTTTATGACTTGGAGGCAACCCTGTATAAAGTGGCTGCAGCACCTTTATACACAAAGGTACTTATTTTTTACCACCTCCAACACCACTCTGCTTGCTGTACATCAAACTATATTTGGAAAGTAGGCAT
This sequence comes from Acaulospora morrowiae, assembly GCA_910591835.1. Taxonomy (NCBI): domain Eukaryota; kingdom Fungi; phylum Glomeromycota; class Glomeromycetes; order Diversisporales; family Acaulosporaceae; genus Acaulospora; species Acaulospora morrowiae. The sequence goes on from CAJVPV010002154.1 coordinate 11,906, forward strand.
GCCAATCCTAATCATGACTTGGAGGCCAATCTGTATAGATTGGCTATAGTGCCTTTATGTGATTAAATATTTATTTATTTCTAGGTAACTAGACACCATTCATAAACATAATATAGATTTTTGAATTTTTTTTTGTCTGTATTCCTTGAATAATACTATAAGAGCATAGAAGTCTGGCCCTGTACAGAAGCCTTGCGTTAAACTCTTTCTAACAAAGAGAGATATATGTCATGCTATTGAGTATTGTATCTTGCTTTGCAAATAAAAGTATGTATAATAAATATAATAAAGCATGATAGCCATTTGCTCTTTTCAAAAAAAAAATAATAATAATATATATAATGGGGGATAATATAAACTATAAAATTTAAGTACATCATATAAAACAATATAATTTAAAAAAAAATGGTGATACAAAAAAATTTTTTTAGCCAAATGATAGCTTTTTGATTAAACTATAATTTGACTAAAAAATTTTTTATTTTTTTTATTTTTTTAAGTTATAATCCTTAAAATCACTTGATTTAAACTATAGTTTAATAATATTTAATCACTATACAAATAATGGAAAAATTATCAAAAAGAAAGTAACAACTTCATACAAATGCTATATATACAGTACATGCACTATGCAAAAAGCTATATTCTTAGTTTCTAATTTTGTTGATTTGGAATTAAGCAAAGAGTACAAAAGTAATAGTTCAGATTTTGCAAATAAATTTAGTTCTGATAATAAAATTTTTAAAGTTGACAATATAGAATTAAATAATAATTAACATGTATACTCAATTTTTGACCTTTTGCTTACTGCATCTAAAGAAAGTTTTAAAAAGCAAACATGTTCTATTTGTTATAAAGGTAATTCAAAATATATCAAATGATAAAAAAAATAAACTCAACAAGAAGCAGCAATAGAAACTATATTACTTTCATAATTTTTTTTTAATAGTAATATTAATAAGAGTAAAATTAATTTACAAAAGGTAAAAAAACAGACTGAAAATATTAATAATGAAAAAAATACTATTTATAAAAAAAAATTTATAAAGCTATTGATTTTATTGAAATAGTTATTAAAAAAGAATTATCTTTTAATACTTAAAAAGTTTGATATACAATTGCTTTATATTTTCTTTAACTTATATTAAATGGCACAAAAAAAATTAAAGCAAATCAAATAGCTATAAATATATTTAATAATAGTATATAATATGCAAGATTAATTAGAAAATGTGCAAATATTTGTTTAAAATATAAGTTTTATTTATTTATTTATTTTTTAAAATAAAAAAAAACAATTTATTCTAATAAATATATAAGAAAAGTTTTCTTTAAAGAGTCTTTTATATAATGAATTTGTTTTTTTTAAATAAGTACATATTTTCATTTTCAAAAGTTTGAAATAAATTCTATATTAGTTAAAAAATATTTTGAAGTAAATATTATTTTCCATATTAAAATTGACTTGGTACAAACAATTTCTATCTGGACTGTTTGCCATTGAATGTATCTTATAAGCTTTTATTATCAACATTATCAGAAAGATATTTATATTAATAGTTATGAACAATCTTATATTATTGCTTATCATAGAAAATTTTTATAAGAAGTTGTAGAAATTGATTATTTAATGTCTAAGTGACTTGATAAAGATTATAAAATTTGATTTTTTTCAATTCTATTTAAAGAAAAAAAAGAGCATATTTGAATAACTTATAATAAATTAGTTTTTTATACTTATGATTATATATGTTGCTGAAATTCGTAGATTCTTGATGCAATTGATGCAATTATTTGACGCAATTAATTGAGTCACTATT
>CAJVPV010002155.1:0-13720 GCA_910591835.1 Acaulospora morrowiae
TATAATTTTTTTATAAACCAAATATTTTTTTTGAATTTTATAATATATTTATTTTAAAAAATTATTATAGTATTTTCCATTTATAAATTATATATAAATATTAGTCAAAAATTATTTTAAGAATATTTTTTAACTTTTAACCAATAAATTAAACCAAAATTATTAATTAATTATCAAAAAAACTTTGATATTATATTATTTAGATTTTAAAAAAATATATATTTGAAGTTTTATATTAATTGAATTATTATTTATTAAATTATAATAATAACAAAAAATACAATTTTTTTTGTCATATACTATATATTAATTAAAATATAAAAACATAAAAAAATTATTATTATTTTTATTTTAAAAATAATTTTTAATAAATATTAAATTTCTTAATTAATTTTTTATAAAGTAATTTGTTCTTATTGATTAAATAATTTTTTAAAAAATTTTATTTATTAAAAAATTTATTATATAAACTATTAAAAAAAATTTAATAGCTTATTTTTATATTTATAAAAAACAATATTTATTTATTACAAAAAATGAAACAAAATAAATTTAAAAAATAGAATAAATTTTTTAAAAATAAATATAAATTTTTCAACAATATATTATTAAGATTATTTTTTTATTAAACAATTAATAATAAAAAAAATAGAATAAATTATTTTCAATTATTTACTATATTACTTTATAAAATCAAAATAATTTTTTTTTAAAATACATATTAATTTAAAGTACAAAAAGCTTAAATATATAAATAAAATAACAATATTTTTTAAACAACTAGTAATATTACAATATTAACAAATTAAAATATTAACTTGTGAATAAAACATACTTCAATTGTATAAAAAAAGAAATAATAATTATTATTATTTATTAATTCACATAATAATTTTTTTGATTTCATATAATTTTTTCAAATTAAAAAGCAGAATTCAAAATAGTTTATTAAATAAAATTTTTATATTAAAAAATATATATCTAAAAAATAAAATAAAATAAAATATTTTGTTATCATATACTGTATATATGTATTATCTTAATTCTATTTTTAAAAAAAAAATTTTAAGCGAAATTCTATTTAATTAATATATAATTAATAATGAAATATATTATAACTACAAAAATTAGTTAAAAAACAAAATTAATATTACGATTGAAATATGTATATGGCAATTATCTCGACTCCTACCTTCAAAACGGTACGTGCATAATGCAAATTTTAGGATCACAATCACAGGATACAAAAAATCCCTGTCCGCCTTCGAAAACAATTACCCGTATCTATCGTAAACCACTGCATACAGTACCCCGGGTATTAATCAGGGGTATTGTATGCAGTGGTTTACGGTAATATATTTTAAAATTGTAATATATGGCAATGGGAGTACACGTAATTACGCATGCGATGTTACACAAAACATCATGACGATTATGTTTACGCGTATCTTTTATTTTTGATCCAAGTCGCGTCACCTGATGACCATTTTGGGAATGTCTAGGATGCTGACGCGATTTTTAAATCAGTAAAATCAACAATGAATCGACGCGTTTCCTGATCCAATCAAAATAATGGCAAATCTTATAAAAAGGGTAGTCTCCGTCCTTTCTGACTTTTTTCAAAAGCTAGCTCTGCTCGTGTTCTCGTACTTTGCTCTTCTTCCTTTATTTTTAATAAAAAACTACAACAACCAACACTTATAAATTAAACATGTCTGGCCGTGGTAAAGGTGGTAAAGGTCTCGGAAAAGGTGGTGCCAAGCGTCATCGTAAAATTCTTCGGGATAACATTCAAGTAATATATCCTCCGGTCGATCTTTTATTAAACAAAAACCAAAAATTTATATCTGACCTTTCGCTATGTAAATTTTTTAGGGTATTACCAAGCCAGCTATCCGTCGTCTCGCACGTCGTGGTGGTGTAAAACGTATTTCAGGACTTATTTACGAAGAAACCAGAGGTGTACTCAAAGTTTTCCTTGAAAATGTAATTCGAGATGCCGTAACCTACACAGAACATGCCAAACGCAAGACGGTAACCTCTCTCGACGTTGGTGAGTATGGGTTATCCATATCAATTTTTTTTTTTTTTAAAATGATTTTCACTAAAGATTCTTCGTTCTCGATTACAGTATATGCCCTCAAAAGGCAAGGACGCACTCTTTACGGTTTTGGCGGTTAAACGGTTGGAAGCATTATATTACCACGCATATATAAACGGGACAACTTGCATGAAATCGAACATTTTTTCTTTTCCTCAATATTGCATATTTTCAAGTTTCTAGCAAACTTTATAGAAATAGGAATCCAAATAAAACGAACGACATACATTCACCCTTGTTATTATAGCAAAGTATGACTATGTAACTAGTAACTTGTTAATGAACAATAATAAACATTAATTGTAATCGTGGTTTAATAGATAAATAATGTTTTTAAATATGATATAAAAAAGATGATAGACCTGGCGCTATGTGAATTCAAATGTTATTGATTGGTTGACGACGTTATCGGATCAAATCGGAGAAAAACTAAATAAATCGTTATCTTTTTTTTTTTTTTTTTTTTGCATTATTTCACTTACCAGGTTAGTGCATAAAAAGTTGTAAACAGATATTCATTCAGATGCTTCCTTTCCTATATCAATCTTCCGTTAAAGACTTAACGCCTTCCAACTATGCTCTACCATACGTGACACACGGAAAAATGCAAAAAGAAGCGGTGTCAATAAATGTCGAGTCGGCATTTCCGCAAGTCACCCGAGAACTTGGGCCCTTAAATGAAATAGACATAACAAGTGTAGAAAGATCACGTAAACTACATGCAGTAAAGAGTTTGCCACCAAAACCTCGGCCTAGCGAGTCGCCCTTTATTCCGAAAATTGGTAATCCCTCAAAGTCAAATTCGACAAAAGATACTCGCGTCAGTAAAGGTATTTCAAAGAAAATCGCGAAAAATGAAAAAAAAGAAACTCATTCGGCTTGCGTGTTTCCATATGTAACATTTCCAAAACCTTCTGGTTTTGATAAATGGAGCTCTGACCTTTTTCACGAAATGAACGAAAATAGCCTTACAGATAGCGTGTTTCGTCATACAGAGCCGGACAAAACATTGGTGATTGGGACATGGGATGAATCATCGGGAAAAGTCAGGAAAGTCAACAATAATATTAATAATAATAAAATAACTAATGATAAGGTGGCTATCACGTTGCATCAAGAGAAAATTAAAAGTTACGGATCGACCATTTCCGAGTTAGTCAAGAACAAGAAATGCAACATACAAGGGAAAAACTCGTCGAAAAAAAAATCAAGGACTCGATCTTTCTCCTATGCTAATCTTACTCCTCTGGCTACGCGTAATGAGTTATATAAAGAGGTAGCAATTCAAGAAGAATCAGACAAGCAAAATACAGAGGAAAGAATTTTTCAACAACCAGTCAGTCTATCGATTCATGGAAGCGAAGATTTAGATGAATTATTTAGAGGAAACACATACTATTCTATCAGTACCGCGATGCAATCCATTGATATTACGCAAGACACACGTATTATATGGAACTCGTTTCCAGAACAATGGACACAATTTTGGCTGAAACGTCCTTGTGTGCTCTTGAGAGACTTTTCGCGTATTCACAGACTTCATGAACCTGTTTATTGCTTGACGGTTGGAGAAAACAAATCTTATTGGTTCGAATGTTTTGTTGGACATCGATATTTCAACCCTTTACAATCATGTTTTAATTGTTGGGTAGAAAATGATGCAATAGATTACGTCTCGATTCAGGCGTTCGAAGTCTTGTGTATAGAATTTAACGAGACTCCCGGATCTCCAACGAACAAACAGGCACAGTGTAAACACGAAGTTGTCATCGATAATAGGATTTGTCCAACATCTGATATCAATCAGCAGCACGAACGACAATGGATCCACCATCAGAAAAAGAGTGCTTCATTCTGGGAACGCCGACCTTGCGTACTCTTGTTTGAATTCTGTCGGTTGCATTCATTACCCACTCCAATCTATTCTTTAAGTATACAAAGAGATTCTGGAAGGTTCTGGTTTGATTGTTCGATCGGTGATAGAAACTTTTCTCCCAAAAACCAGTCGTGTATGTGTTGTTGGGTTCAAAACGATGCAATAGATCACGTCTCAATACAGGCGTTTGAGTCAGTATATGCAGAACTGTGCATTCGTGACGTACAGGTATTAAGTTATCCGGCAAACAAACGAGTGGAATGCAAACACACACGTGGATACGATAATGGAACCAGAGATCAATGAATAAATTCACAAATAAGAATATATGGTGAAGAGACTGAGATACAGATACATTCTGTCCATTAACACTTTACCATGTAAAAAAAATAAAAAATAAAAAAAAAAGAGTGACATTCAAAAGTGTGAGATCGATATCACATTACGAGTTTATGAAATAATAATCGTGATATAATAACTCCAAAGGAATCGACATATATAGTAAATATTTTATTGAGTCAACGCATCAAGAAAAAAATAACCCATTACTCTTGCGTATATAAGAGCAGTCTTGTACTTTATGAAAATCCACAATTGTGCATAAACCGAAATTCCGAGACTAATTATATGGATAAAAAAAACACAAGCATCGAGAATACCGAAGAAAAGGTAAGGGTTCCAAGGAGTGAAATTGTATATATCGACTTAAAAAAAAAATAAATTATTTCGATTGCTCAAATCATTTAAAATTGATACTATATATTATATAAAAAAACAAAATATTTCAAAAACATATATACTGTATGTACAAAGCAAACTGTTATAAATTTATTGTCTTAATACAATTATTATTATTATTTAAATTATAATATTAATTTAAAATACTTAAAGTTGAAATTTTATTAATAAGCAAGAAAATTGTACAAATGACATCACCAGCCACATATTTTTGGAAAGCTATTCGCATCGCCTCAAAACAAATCTTACGCGATTTCAAAACTTTTATCCGTACAAAATTACTTCTCGTTCGACGGGCGAAATGAACACGGGTGGAGAGTCAACACTGAACGCCTAGTAAGTATCGCAAGTTTATCGTAACTATTGGAAGAATTGTTGCAATCGTTTAGGAATGACACGTTCGTTCTTCTACGTCCACTAAAGTGAAAGACAGCGACTTGAAAACATACGTCGCAATGAAGAGATACTCAGGCAGTTAAATATTCCTGAACTTATCACAAAGAAAACCACTCCCAAGTCAAAACCGAAACCGAAACAAAAGTTTCCTAAAAAAGAGCCTAGTTTGCCAACACGTAAATCCCTACGCATACAAGGTTTTAAGGCGGATGGTCCCGAGGCTAAGAGAAAAGCCGAAGAGGAAACAAAGAATGTGAAGGTAACGACGGAAAAACGCGTTAGAAAGGAGGGCGATCTTGATTTAGGTTCCGTACGTTCGGAGGACATGTCACTCGATGATACAAAGCATTTCCTGGGTGTTTTAATGGATTTAACAAAGTTCAAGACAGGTAATGAGCCTGAGGGCATAAAAAATGAAGACATAGATTATAGCACTGTGGTGGGTGGTGAGCAAGGACTTCGATCGGTTCGGTCAGTATACAAGAAACTAATCATGGGTCTACGGTGGCCATCCGTTAGCGTAACTCCGGAAAGGATTTACTGCATGGCTGTTCATCCTGCGACGGACAAAATATTGGTTGCTGCTGGGGACAAGGTTGGCTCATTGGGTTTTTGGGATGTCAAGGACAAGGTGAAATCGGAGTATGACAACGACGACGATGAGCCGCGAACATACATGTTCGAGGCGCACACAAAGACCATAATTTCCACCAAATATTTACCCATCGATTCCAACCAACTTTTTACATGCTCGTATGATGGATCAATCCGCTACATGGATCTCAATAAGGCAAAGTTCATGGAAGCATTGGTGTCCCGGGATCAATTGTCTTGCATAGATTTTCATCCTAGTTCCAAAGTGATGTACTTTTCGACGAATGAAGGCAAGTTTGGCATAAAAGACCTTCGAGAACCAATCGAGACATACAGAGGATACACTCTTCACGATAAAAAGATCGGATGCGTATCGGTCAATCCGATCAAACCAGAACTCCTTGTGACCTCGTCGTTGGAAAAGTCTCTTCGGCTTTGGGATGTCCGCAATCTGAAAGATCAGGACACTCACATTCAGGAGATACCTTTCAGATACTCGGTCACGAGTGCTTATTGGAGTCCCAACGGTGATCAGGTAGTTTCCACCAGCTTCGACGATACGGTAAGAGTGTTCGACCTGGACGGGAGGAAATTGAAATTACGCTTGACCGTCCCCCACGACAACCAAACGGGAAGGTGGGTCACCATGCTTCGTGCAACATGGAACCCGAATCCGAATGTTCACCCTCACTTTATCATCGGCAACATGAGAAAATCAGCCGACATAATCTCGGGTGTCAATGGCGAGCTGATATGGAACATGCGTGACAAACAGTTGACCACCATACCAGGTAAAAAAAAAAAAAAAAAAAAATCCCTTCATCGTTTGTTTCTTGAGATCGTTTTTAACGGAAAATTTTGCATCCAGCTGTTAACGCCTTCCATCCGACGCTTAACTTTATCGCAAGTGGCAATGCTTCTGGAAAGATGTTTTCGTGGGGTTAGTTGCACTTGATTGTGTGTAAAAAAAAAAAAAAAAAAAAGAATTCCTAAACACCAGTGGTAATCGTCTCTGAACTTTCTTTCACAATTCAGAGGAAGAGGACAGATCGGATTTCACGACCGCTAAAAATCAGAGAAATTGATCTCCCACATCATTCGAGAGGAACTCTTTATTTGTGTAAACGCAAAATTTTCTGTTCGTCGTACAGTGTAATTTGTTCAAAGGGACGATATGTTAAACTTTTTTCCTGATCTTCCGGTACCTACCTTTCGAAAGGGAAAAATGTGTTTTCCACAGCACGAATAATACAAGATTCAGAAATTCAGGGAGGGACAACCGATTCGGGGAGTGAATGAGATTCCGGTATATTCACAAATGAGTGTAACTTCATGTACATAATATAAAAAATATCGTACTAGCTAGGGTGTATATAAGAGAATCAGGTAATTAAATGAATGAGTCTCTTTCCGATAGTAAATTGGGATCAAATAAAGTCGCATTATAAAAGTTGACTAATAAAGAAAATCAAAGTTCTTGTTTGTATGCATAATATCTAAGCAAGGGTCATTTACCAATGTTTGTAAGTACCTATAAAGAACGGTGTTCAGGTCATTTATCGACAAAAACAGTTTAGACCATCATTGGTAGAATGATTTGAAGGAAGGATTGAAAATGAGAAAAATTTCTTGTGTCGCTCGGACGTCCGCATGCTTATCACCTTATTTGAGCGTAATCATACATGAGAAACGAATCATCTTCCTTGATGTATGCGATGTTTAATCTTACTCCAGGTCGAGGTAAGGTTACACCAAATTATTGAACCACCATGTGATGTAATGAAAGTCACATGCAAACAGAAAATGTCGGTATCAAATCGTGATTTCTTTTTTGACCAGAAATCTCCGGAATTTTGGCTTACGATGCGTACCTAAATCTAATGAAAGCTCTAATCAAACATCAACATGCATATTCCGAAGTCCAGAATAAGCAACCGTGACAATCGTAGATTCTATAAGGAAATGTTGTTGTAATTGTTACCCTTTTTTTTTTAATGTTCTCCCGGGTACGCTGGAGAATTGAGGAGAACAAACAAACTCACATGACGAACACGTTTGTAGCTTTTGCGGTTTGGTTGGAGGGGGTGGTGGGGTGGGGTGGGGTGGGGGGAAGGAGGGGACAATCATTCAAAGATCCATAATGGTCACGTGTTGACAATTTCCGGGAAAGGGAGCTCGTCAATGATAATTCCAATGTTTTCTATTCTAGTTCAATGTTTGGTCACATTATCGCTGTTTCAATGAAAATAATGTGAACTTTCCAATTCCATTAAAAATTCTATTAACGCTTAGTATTACGTTGAATCCTTAATTAAATTAGATTCTAAATTAGAGTGCAAACACTAGAAAATATTTATGCGAAAAACCGGATAGGAAGGTGGGCGTAAATACTCATTGTACGCTCGAAAACGATTCAATAACATATTTTATAGAGTGATAGCACGTGGCACGATTGATTTCGTGAACCGTTCTCAAAGGAACGAAAACGAATAATATAGAAAAATACCAAGGTGCCGAACCTGAAAGAAAAACTTGTTTCGATGCGCATTTAACCATATAAAGGAACTGAAACTGAGCTGGCGTTCAAAAGGAAACTTTCGTTGTCCGCCATTGGATAACAAAGGTGTTGAGTGGATTAACGTTGGAGAAATTTGTGACTGCCGTGTGTGAATATATTTCATGACGTTAAAAAAATCCTGGTCTGGATGGATCACACAATAAAGTCAAGTGCAGGATTTCACATTTGCGAAAAAAAACCAGTTTTTTTTTTGCCAATTAAACACATCGCAAATTCACCCGCTCACATATCATGCCATGCCCCAAGTTATTTTATTATGTAATAGAAGGTCGATTGTAAAATGTTGTATACAGTATATGGGAATTGAGACCGCATGTGCTACTCAAAATTATATAAGAAATAAAGAATGGTAAAGGGTGTGAGCGAACACACAAGAATACAAAGGCAGATGAGATGCAAGCTAATAAGTTTGCATGTGCAAATCTCATCATGTCCTGCCAGTAGGAAAACATATTGTGTATGTACCTTGATTTTCCTGATGAACATTAAAAAAACCGGTAAACCTCAGAAAAGACGACATTTAGTTGACGAAACGGGATCAGACAAGCTAACACACACGGCACACGATTTAAGCATAACGTATAGCACATATGCGACAATCCGACAGTGCATAAGGTGTACGACATACGCATATCCATCTCACTTACCCTTCGACCAAAACGTACATTTATGGAATTCTCATTATCTCATATTTAAGAAATTTTATTATTCGATCTTCGTTCTAATTTAGCAGAATCGTTCTTCATTTGGAAATCCTTGTGTTCGCGCGAGAAAACGTTATCGTGATGGCCTGGGAGAGTGAGATGTGGCGAAGGACGGAAGATGCACCTCGTGGGATTGATGGTGCCGAAAGGAAAAAAAAAACAACTTTGGGGTGCGTGTGCGCATGAGACGAAGAAAGTCGAGGAATTGATGGAACATTGGAGATACGATACCGATGAATCGTACAGCTCGCACATCAAATGTTATCTCGATCATCGTCTCGCTCATGCAGTTTTTTCATTTACAATTTTTGTTTGTAACACGTCATTAAGGAAATTAGAGAAATGAGCGACCCGATCCATGATTATTCTGGAACTTCCAAATTCGGTGATGATTTCAGACCAAATATCGGATGTCAACATGATGTTCGCCGCAAGCCAAACCCACAACGCAATCGACGAAATTCACTTGACCAAATCTGCGGAATGTGTCGTAATATAAACACGAACATCCTTCCTTATCTCCCAGAATCTATCTCCCTGTGCGAATCACGTGCCCGATTACTAGATCAAGATGTTTTCTGCACGTCGGTCACCATCATGTTACACCCTTTCTACAACACTAACCGTTTACGCTCGATTGGGATAAATCGGGACGATACGCTAGTGCACAGTAGCACTAGCGCTATAGGACCGTCGAAAACAGAAATGGGAAAATGTAAGTCAAGAGTGAATCAGGAATCTCATCAAGTTTTTAATAACGTCAATACATAATACCCATGATCATTTGATACGAGATTTTGCCACTTTAACCTTTAACAATTGGCGTGTGGTGTGGTGTGTGTGGTGATGATGTAGTTGAGTAAATAGAAACACAAAAAAAAAGAAGGAAAGAAAGAAAAATTCATCACCAGTTTTTTTTTTTTTTTTTTAATAATGATTTTGTTCGAGCACAATAATTTTTGGTAGGGAGGTAGCCTATTGTCTCATTATGCAACAAAATGTTGCCCATTACGTATGTCATGTGATCGAGCTTTCCGAAAATGTCAAAACCGGTCACGCTCATTGCCCTCCGTGCAAGCGTTGAAAGATGGAAGAAATGGTCGATCGCGGTGACGCATAAATTTTGGAGTAGAGCAGAGCAGAGCAGAGTGAAGCAGAGTGACACTCCTATGGATGAATGAATCCAAATGGGTATGGAAGATGATGTTTGGGACGCAATTCCTTGACGATTTGTGTCACCGAGTTTATATAGACGAGCCTGATATCAATTCCTATATGGACGCACATGACTAGAAAAATCATGTTGTGCAATTTCGCCAATGAACACATAAATTAATGAATGAAAAATTATACGTACATAGAATATCATCATACAAACAGTTTTGTTTACGATGTCTTGGTTTAGGGTGCTGATGGCGCACAAGAACACATTTCACACTATACACGAACACCTTATATCGATGTGTAAGTACAATAAGTGTGATTGATTGCTTTTGGAATGTGTGTGTGCGAGTGGAATGATCAAATTATCTCTCGATTTGGTGGAAAACGAGTTTCCCCGACTTTCCCACTGATCACCATCATCATCGTCGTCATTATTATTATTTTTTTTTATTATATTATTATTATTTTTTCGAAGCTTTTAAATTGGTTAGGTGACACCAAGATCTCGTGATTAATAATCGACAACAATAAATAACGGTTTTTTTATTATCACCGCATAATTTGACAACGCAAGAAATTAAACAAGGAAGGTTAGGCCCGTTTTTGATCTCATACTCTGTTACCGGTCCATTCCCTTGTGCGCTCACCTTTTGACCCAAGCATCATGTCTTCTGGTGGCGGTGGAAGGAGTATGAGGTATTATTGCTTATGTGTGAATGTGTGAATGTGTGTGTGATAGGGTGCGTCGATCCGTTTTCTTTTCTTTAATGATCTTGTGCGCGAGCGCGAGTTTTCCTCTTTATCTGTAACACACCAAAAGTACAAATGGAGATCAGTACCGTCTGGACTCAAATGTTATGACATTGATTTGTGTGAATTTATTCGGTAACCGGTGTTCGAGTTTGTCCATCGTTGGAGTGTTGGCGTGCGCCACCAATATCATAGCTTTTGTTGGAAAAAAAAAATTAATACTGAATTAGTATACACCCATGGCACAATGCGGTGTACCATGTAATTGAGTTTTTCGTCCGCTTGTGCAATTCTTAAATTTAAAATGAAATTTTGAGGGGTACAAACGCATCAACTGATTTGATGAACGTCTTGGGAGTCTGCAAATTGTTCTTGACCGTCCACTCATTCGGTCTCTCGTTCGATTCCTCGGTGCGATGTTAGATTCCGTTTTCTACGATAAAGAAATGATGTCATCCGAAAAAGAAAAAAACATCAGTAATGAGGGATACCCGATGTCTATCATGGGTAAGGTGAACGTTATGGTAGCGTTATGGCATACAATACGATAATATGAAGAGATAATGAATGAATGTGGTGATCATGAGTGGGTTAATCACGTAGGAATGCGCACAACGTGCATTGATTCATCTGCATACCTACAGTAGTATATACAGTACATGTCTACGTACGTGCACAGGGTGCAGACATTTATTGATGCTGAGGAAATGCGTACGTAATAATGGGTTGAGGGCATGAGATAGATGAATGAATGGAACAGGGGATTTGCTTGGTGGGGTGTGTGTGTGTGTGTGATTATGTGTTCAATTTTTTTTCTTTTCGATCACAAATGGGATCGATGTGTGCTGTATATGGAGGAAAATGCGTTGTCGCGAGGATGCATAAATTGTATTTCCCAGCGAGCGTGAATTCATGAGAATTCACCTCGTTCACCTCATCGGGACAATGTTTCATCCATGATTCCGTGAGTCGATCATCTGAACCCCTTGAAAATGCATAAATCTTCCGGAAAAACGATATCGCTCTGTGAGAATTTCAAGGTGAAGATTTTTATTTATTTAGATATTTGTGTAACGTACGGTGGTGGAATGATGGTGTGCACACCAGAGCGAACCCGCGGGGGACTCATCTTCCAATGACCCGAGTGTCGTCGTGATGTTGGAAATCGTCCTTGGGGAACGTAGACCATGTCTTCCTTCCTACCTTCTCCTTCCCTCCTCAGCCCCAACTGGTTCGGCTGACTCTGTGCTAGCTGGACATGTGTCGATTGGATTCCACTTTGCTTTAACAAGGACAAAGTAACCCACAACAATCAATCAATCAATCATGACACAAACAAAACCGAATGTAGACTGCACACAGACTTTCAACGACCCTGTTTTCATACAATGATCGCTAATAAACTTGCTGTGACGCTCCCTCACAATTTAAAAGATCAATTTGTGTGTCACTCATGCTGGCTACTCAAATTATCGTCTTCCCTTAAATTAATTTATTCCCATGTCCCATTAACCCCGTAAATCCATTCAATCCCTCGCCGGCAATGTATTAAAGGTGCATAATGTGCACAACAGCATCGTGTATCATCCATTCACACCCTTCGTATAAACTTGTCAACAACCACTACATTTGAAAATCGAAAAAGAGCGGATAATCTTTATTACTCCGACTGTCTTTGTTCTGGTAAAAGTCTGTCGACCATGGAAATGTTGATCAGACAAAGAATTCACACACTCACACCCTCGCCTGGAGTACAACACCAGTAAATATGTGTACATATGGGTGTGTGTATCACCCATCACCCATTGGAAGGGAAATTTTAATAATGTTAATGGTGATGCATGAAACCTTCTTCCAGGTTTCGGATCGCGTACACCGTCAATGGTGGGATTGTGCGTGCGTGTGAAGACGAGGTCGGTCCTCAGGATTCCCGGTCATCTCTTTAATCATGATGCTAGTGGACTGAGGAAAGCTAACCTTCCTTTTGAAAAATTGATGGGATAATATGGGCACAGGCGGTATCACGAAATGTTGTCCTGTATATCTATTCCAATTTGGTCGGCTTTTGATTTACATTCAATAATCATTTCTGTTATCGCTTGATTTTAATTGATATATTCCACACGCACTTCCATTCTTCGTATGGATTGTCGCAACTTTATTATTAAAAACAACCTGGTCGTTCTCAGCAGAAAAAAATCGATTCCGACGAGAAAGTGACGACGACCCACGCCCATCGAGCGTTTGGAAGGATTCAAAAACGCTTGCAAAAAAAAAACAAAATCCACTTTCGACCAGAGTGCAAAAAAAGAAAAGAAGGATGAGCTGACCCGGATGTATCGTCGGTGGTCAACTGATCTCTCTGACGGGCGATAGTATATCATAATGTGAAGTGGTCAATTAACGTTCGGTCAATTTTCAGGTATACAAATTTTGTGCGTTTTTTTTATATACATACATTTATACTGAATTGATTTGTGTGTGTGGTAGGGTCACCGTGTATGTGTGTGTGCCCTGTGCTCGTCAACCCGTAATTCACTTATTTGTGCTGCCAACAACGAAATATTAAAAACATCGTTTCTTTTAACTTTTTATTGTCCTTAGGAAAGGTGCAGTCCAAAAAAGTTTTTTTTTTTTTAGACAAATTTCCTTTATTTCGTTACGTTAACTGGTTTTTTCCGCTTTTATCCTCCCCCGCTCTCTCATCCTTTTCATTTTCTCACTACCGTAGAATAAACAACCCACTTGACTCTACCTGCTACACACTTACTGTTGTCGGTCTGTAACTTCATGCTTATCATCCATCAAAATAAATCACT
>CAJVPV010002156.1:0-13718 GCA_910591835.1 Acaulospora morrowiae
ATATAAGGCTTAACTTTGAAGACATATGTACTTAATTAATATAAAGAAAATAATATAAACAATATGCATGCTCTATGGTATTATGCTCCTAATATGGTTACATTAGCTTATAGTAATTAATTAGTGGCATCTTGGTGACATAGCACATTATAAGGGGTCAGAATCGCATTGTATATACATCTAACAATTGTCTGGAAACATGTTTCAGACTTGTAGATTATCAGGGGCAGATCAGATATCTTCCAGAGTATCCAGGTTACCTGGCACAATATGGGTTCCATGGCACAGTCATAGGTCAAGATTGTTATATTCTCCCTTTTTTAGAATTTGATGTTCTTGTCACTCAAATTCTTTGGATATTAGTAAGATTTTCTTGAAGTTTTCAGGTAGCATCATATAAGGGGTATCTGATCCATTTGATGAGATACTGTGGCTTGTTTTGAACAAATTGCTTGTCCAGGATAGCTTTTACTTCATATTATTTTGTCCCAGTCTCAGAAATGTATATGGCTAGTGGTGGTAATAATAACATGTATGGCCTAAGTAGTGAGACATGAAACACAAGGTGGATCTTCAGAGTGACAGGCAATTCTAACTTGTATGTGGTTTCTGAGATTACCTTAATGATGATATAGGGTTCAGTAAATATTGATGTCAACTTCTTTATAGGATGGTTTTGGTCAATAGGGTTATTGAAGTTCTTTAAGGGTCTTCTTTGATGTTGGTTGGCATACTTTGTTTGGTGGTCCTGTGCTTTCATTAGAGTGTCTTTGGCAATCTTGATCATGGTGTTCCAGTGATACATGAAGTCATTGGCTATTGATACTGCTGTTAGTGTCACAAGGGTTAGAGGTATCTTGGGGTGTTGTTCACAGTTTAACTCAAAAGGTGTAAAACCTGTTGATGCTTGCTTGGCATTATTGTACATGAATTCAGCAGCAGGAAAGTACTCATTCCATTGGTCTTGCTTGTAGATAGCATATATGTGTAACATTTCTTCCAGGGTTCTGTTGAGATGCTCTGTCTGTCCATTGGTTTGGGGTGAAATGCTGTTGACATGGCAGTTATTGTACCCAGTTGTTGAAATAGGGCTTGCCAAAAATGGCTAGTAAATCTTGCATTCTGGTCTGACATGATAGTTCTTAATAACCCATGATGTTTGAAAATTTTGGCAATTTCTGGAACAGTGGCAGTAGTATGCATTGGGCAAAAGTGGACTCTCTTTGATAAGTAGTCAACAAACACAACAATAGCGTCATGTCCATTTTTGATTAAAGGCATATGAACAATAAAATCCATGGTAACTTCTTTGCATCTTTGGTTTGATGTTGACAAAGGTTGGAGAAGTCCAGCAGATTGTTGGTTACTTGGTTTGTTCTGCTGGCACAAGTCACATGTTAGCACATATTTTCATATATCCTTTTCCATCTTGAGCCAATAGTAAGTTCTCATGATGGCATTCAAAGTCTTGTCAATTTCCAAGTGTCCAGTGATGTCTGTCATGGTTTTTTTTAAAAATGTGGCTTCTCAATAACTGATTCTTCGAATCACTAGGCAATGATGTTTCCTCAAGTAAATGCAGTTGTCCTTCCATTCAAAATATTTGGAATGGGCTTGCTGCTTCTTTGTGGCTTGGTCGGGATCTTCTAAGGTGGCTCATATTGAGACAAAGTATTTGTCATTATTGTATCCTTTTTCAAAAGCTTGATTATCTGCTATCTTGATATTTAACACAATTATGGTGACAAGGTGTGACTGTCTTAAAAGTGTGTTAGCAACAACATTGGTTTTTGGAGAGTCTTAGCCATCTTGCTTGTCATTTGGAGAGATTGACTTGGGTCTTGATATATTTCAAGGAGGTATGATCAGTTACAACCATGAATTTTTGTCCTTCCAGATACATGTGCCAGGTTCTAAAAGCATGTACTATAGCCAGAAGTTCTTTTTCATGTATAGGGTAGTTCAATTCAGCTGAAAAGAGTTTTCTTGAGTTGTAGGCAACCAGTTGTTCTTCTCATCCTTGGTTTTGAGTCAATATAGCTCTGATAGCAAAGTTAGAGACATCTATAATAACAATAAAAAGTTTGGTAGGGACAAGTAACAACAAAACTGGAGCTATGGAAAGAACTTCCTTTAGCTTATCAAATGCTTCTTGTTCTGGAGTGTTCCAGGAAAATTCTTGGCCCTTGTGCAGAAGATTGGTCAGGGGGCTGGCAATAGTGAAAAATCCTTGTACAAATTTTTGATAGTAGCTGGCTAGTCCTAAAAAGAATAAGGTTTTTATAATGTTGGTGGGTGTTGACCAATTTTTGATGGTAGAAATCTTTCATGGGTCTACAGTTATTCCTTCTGCAGAGATGTAGTGTCCAATATACTTAACTTTTGGATATATTAATTCACATTTCTTGGCTTTGGCATACAGATGATGTTTTTAGAGAGTTGTCAGAACAGTTCACAAGTATCACAGGTGATCTTCTTTGGTCTTGCTATATATAAGAATGTCATCTAGGTACACAATAACAAAATTGTCCAAGTATTCTTAGAAAATATCATTCATTAATATTATAAAATCGGAGGAGCATTGGTCAATCCAAAGGAGAAGACAAGGAACTAGTAATAGCCATATCTGATTTGGAATGCAGTTTTGGAGATGTCTTCTTCTTTGATGTGAATTTGGTGGTATCCAGAGTACAGGTCATCTTGCTAAAGTATTTGGCTCCAGCCAATCGATCCACCAGTTCTTTTATCTGATATCACCTTGTTTAAGGCACAATAGTTGACACAGAGTCTTAACATTTCTTCTTTTTTATGAACAAATAACAGAGGCACCAAAGGAAGAAATACTGGATCTTATAAATCCTTTGGCAGTTAATTTGGCCAGTTGTTTCTTCAATTCATCCATTTCCACATATGAGAAATAGTAGATGGGTCTTGAGGGTGGCTTAGCTCTAGGAACCAATTCTATAGCATGATCAATCTTTCTTTGAGGTGGCAGTTGGTTGGGCAATTCAGCAGAAAAAACATTGGCAAATTCTTTTAGGATGGCAGCTTCTTTAGAGAAAAGGCTTGGTTTTTCTGGAGTGGCTTCTTTAGAGATGACACATATAGCAAATATTTCTTCATTGGTGGGTGTTCTGGCAAGTTGGTGTTTGGAAATGAAAAGAGAGTGCACTCAGGTTTCTTGGGGGCCTGGAAGATACTAACAGGGACTTTGATATTGCACAGTCCATCGTTGAGAGAGTGTGTGTTGGTTCTCCAGTCAATGTGGGGTTGGCTTGATACAATCATGGTTTTTCCATGATGACATCATATCTTTGCAACTCCAGTACTTGGGCAGAAAATTCAGAGACATGGTACTTTCCCAGTTTCAACTTTTATTTTGATGGTGACTTCTTTCCTTTGTCCATCAGCAAGTTTCACAGAAAAAGGTTGGGTCAGCTTCTTTGTTATACAGTTCTTTTTCGGTCTACAAAATTTGAGTTGTATCATTATTTTGTTGATTTTCTTAGTCTACTTTTTGAGTTTTTTTTCTGCATTAGTATGGTGATATTTTTGGGCTAAGTTTATCTTGATCTTTCTAATGTATTTGTTGAGGATGTTTAAGCTAATTCTATGGAATTTGTTATAATAAAAAGATAATAGAAAAATAATCTAGTAATCTAGTTCTCTAGTGAACTTTAAAATGTTTTCTTTTGAGATCAAATCGAAGACTGGTTTGATTTTTCTAAACTCAAAATAGTCTAGCTTTATTGAGACTGCATGATAATCAGTTGGGACAGTGTCTAACTCTTTGACCTTGTACCAAATTGCTTTGGGGCAAGGATTCTTGACACTCATGCTTGGTCTATATGTATGAGACACTAGTATTGGTAATATGGATAAAGGCTTTGTTCTTATATTGTTATTTAATGTCAATGTAGTTATTGAGATGTTTTAGACTAGCTGTTTGTATAATGAAGTTTTGGTTCCAATTGATGGATGATCTTTGGAATAAGAATTGAAATCTCCTAAAGTTATATGATGAAACTTGTTGTGAATAACAAATTTGGTTGTTTGGTGTAGTTATTTGAGAGCTGGATTTCTTTCTTTTTTCTAATATGAAAGGTATATTTACACTGCTTTTAAATTTTAGAATGATTGAAAAGCAGTATTCAGAGACTGAATACATGTGATAAGAGATCTTTGCTAAACCTTTCAGATTTTAAATATAATCCAAAATCTAATTTCGAAATTCTTTAATTTATCCTAAATTCCATAATTATTCCCAAATTCTGAAACTAATCTGTAATTGTTTTAATTATCTAATTAGTAATCATATAATTTAAATAATTATCTTATATCGATATGCTTCTCAAATATGTCACCATTACTTTTGCAATGTTTAATTAGACTTGCATATAAGTAAATATTATTCTTGCTCAGATTCTGTACTATAAAACAAATCGATGAAGAAAACCATGGAAAGATATGCATGTCACCTGTGCTAGAAGAATAGTTATATGCACATATCCATTAGCTAATATTACATTGTGGAGAATAAGTCCGTGTTCCAATTATTAACACATTATGGTAGTGCACAACCTTATTTCATTTACTATTTCACAAGGGTAAAGTCAAGAATCGGTAACAAAAGAAAAGAATTGTAATGTACATACTAGCATTGAGTAGGGCTCTGAAAAATACCAAACTGGTATTGAAATGGTACCAATCTATAGTAAATTTAATATATGGGTTGTGACCTACACATATATTTTTGTAGTAAATTTAACTATCGAACTGGTATTGAAGGGGTATTGTTAGGAGCCCTAATCACTAGGCATGTCATTCTGATAGTTCTATTTAACTGAAGTACAGTGGTTGCACTTCCAGAAATGGCCAGGCTACTGTCCAAAGTATACAATAGTGTTGTTGATATATTTCTTTAATAATTAATTGGTTGTGGTGGTGATATTGTTGTAGTTGTAATATGATTATTAAACAGTTTGTTTGTTAGTAGTGTGATTTTGTTTTGGTTGTTGTCATCAGAAAAGGTTTTGTTTACATCAATCAATATGTAATGCTTTGGTTATACAAAATTGTTTGGATTGAGTTTGAAATGTTGATCAGTTGACAGGAGTAAACTAATTACAGTTTTTTGGTAAAAAATTTTTTGTGACACAGCATTATATGCTGAATAATGTTGAGAAATAGATATTAAATATACTGCTGGTATCTCAAGCCAGCTGTATAAACAATATTGATATGAAATTGGATTTTTGGAATAAAGAAACAGCTCATTAAGAAATTTTGTTTATTTAATAAAAAATGTATATTAATAAGAAGTAAAAATGAGAAAACCCCAAGAAAAATCTAAAAAGAAGCAACTGTCGTGAGCTATTCCTCATGCAATTAAAGATGAGAGCAAGGGTCCCTTCTCTTGGCCAGAGGTCCCATCCTGATGCACCAGTATGCTTCTTTTGTTTCCTTGAGGTTCTTGTAAGGCTTTTGAATATTGAAAGGCAAAAAAACATTTTTTTCTTTAATTTTGAGAAAAAAGTTACTATAAAAGAAAATTTTTAAGAAAAAGGTTGTGTATGGGAAAGAGTTTTTAACAGTGCAAGTTATTATCAACAACAATATTACAACTTAAAATATCATTGTAAGAAGAGTAAAAAAATTTAAAATTCAATATTTTGTCTAATTTAATTGAAAGTATATCAAAATGTATTAAAATGTAAATTAATAAAAAGAAGTATATTTAAATATTAAAGCTTATATATGTATATACAGTCAAACCTGGATATAACAAAGCCTTTGGGCTAATTAGTAAAAATTGAAAAAAATTATTTAAAAATTCATTATAAAGAATTTTTAAAAATTTATATAATAAAATTCTCTTTTTATAATGAATTTTGAGTAAATTCAAAATTCAAAAATTCATTATAACCAGCATTTTATTATAGCTTCGTTATAAACAGGTTCGTTATATCCAGGTTTGACTGTATATATATATTGCATGTTTGTTAAATAGAGGGATAAAAAAATATATTGAGCTAAGAAAAAATATTGAACGTAATTCAATAAAAAATATATTGGCAAATATGTTTTTTTTTATTTGCTATAATAAAAAGCAATATTGCAAATTCCAAATTCTTTTTTGCTCTACTGTACATATGTTACTCATTGGCAAAGATTAATAATGTGGGCTAAATCGAAATATTTAGCCTAAATCTAAATCCAAAATAGTCCTAAATAAATTTAGGAAAAAAAAATAAAAATCCAAAATTCCATAATATCCTAAATTTTCTGTAATATCCCAAATTTTCCATAATATATTTTTTTTGGGAGGTTTTCCCCATAGGTAAACATCATTTCTTTATTTGATATTGTATATAACAAGATATACATTGTGAAAGAAACAACATCTCTTATGTATATAAAGTAGCAAGTTAAATGCTAGCTTGCCTATACATACACATTTAGCTAATATTGAAAAAGAAATTTAAACAATACTATATACTAGCTTTGCCTAAATAGCGGTTATGTCTACCTACTCAGAAAATTTGATGTTTTTTTAAATATAAGAAAAATAAAAATATATACAACGATAGAATAACTAGAGCTGAAACTAAATCAAATAAACAACAAAATTTTTGACGATAAAGTTGATGTAGCCAGAGAAACCCCTTGCTCAATTGTAGGAACTGGAGTCTACTAAGTTTCCCCATTGTTTGCACATGCTTTGGTGACAAAGAAATTATGGTATAGTTGATGTTGTTTGGAGTTATTGTTGTTGTTGTTGTTATTGTTATACTGGAAAACCGGTTTAAACAGGTTCAGTCTTTGCTTTGTTGTTTTAATAAAATATGATTGGATGATTGAAGAGCAACGATTATCTGTAGGGGGTAAGCTGATTTCAGTTTTTTGAGTGAATTTTTGAGAATTTTGAGGTGGCGCAGCAAATATTGCTACTGTGAAGTTGAGTGTGAAGGTTGACTTGAAACAAACATTAGATCCTACAACTTTGTTTGAGTGTGTTCTTTGGAAAGTATTTTGTTTAACAAGTAAGATGGTATTGATGTAGATGGTTTTTATGATATAATAAGGGTAAGGATGTGTACAAGAGAACAAAAGAAAAGAGAACCGCCACGGGCCTTTCCTCATGCAACCAAAGGATAAGCAAGACTCCCAAACTTGAATAGACTTCGACCAGAGGTCCCATCCCACTGCACCAGTTGTCTTAAAGGTTCTTGAGTTCTTGAGCTAGAGCTCACTTGCGATAAAGAGTGTAAACCATTTTTCTTGCTTAAAATTACCATAAAAGGAAAATTTTTAACAAAACAGGTGCGATCAGGAGAGAATTAATTTTCCATAATATTCAAATAACAAAAAAGTCTTTTTTATTAAACAATTTATCAAATTTTCGATTGGTCCTATAATCGATAAGTTTATTAGATATTTATGTCATTATAAAAAAATCTAGTTGTCAATATATCCATTCGCTGCTGCTTCCCGATCCCAGTTCTCATCCACATTTTTTGATAATTATCTGAATTTCTGTCTCTTTATTTTCACTGAGTTCTTGAATACTATTTTTACTAGATTATTCACCAAAATCAGAACTATACATGTTGCTGAAATTCATAGATCCTTGATGCAATTGACACAATTATTTGACGCAATTAATTGAGTCACTATTAAAACATATAAATAATTGAGTCATGACGCAATTATTTTTGAGGATTTTTCAACAGCAAAATAATTTATGCCACATGTATAATCAGAACCAAATTCTCTTACATCTAAATTTATCAATCTTTCTATTATAAGATTTTCCTCTTCTTGCATCTTGTTTTCATTAATATCATTTTCAGTATCATCTTCATGTGCAGATATAATATCTTCTTCATTATTATCTTCAAACACTTTGCTTTTATTAATTATTTTTCATAATTCGCTGGGAGTTTTGTTAGTACCATAATATGGTAATTCTTTTTTAGCATTAGAAATATAAAATGTAGCTAATTTTTGCATACTTTCGAGTTTGTGTAAGGCAAGTCAAGTTCAGCATTTTCCATAATACCAGCCAAGCATCGACCAATTTCTTTCACACACCACTGCATGATAAGTAATTGAAAAAAGCTTCATCGTAAGTTAACATATATAATCCTTCCCTTCGGCAAAACAATCTTCAATAGAAGATCACCAAAGTTGTGGCGATTCATTATCTCTGAAAGAAATATCAAATAGTAAGTGTCTTTTGTGATAAGCATGTATTTGAGCCATCAATTCTTCACAAGCTAATGTCATTTTTTACATTTTTTTAAAGATGTCATCAGCGGCAAGAAGAATTTTATGAAAAATGTCTCAAGAAAATACTATTTCTATAAAATAAAACATGTGAATAATGTAAGAATAATAACACAAAAAATAATAATAAATAATTTACCTTTATAACCCGGATGTAAAAAAAAACATAAAAGATATGTATTATCATTAAACTCATTAAATCTTTTATTGAATATAGCAATTGATTGGTGTCGAAACATGCGATGATCTGTATCAGGTAGTTTCTTGATAGCAGCACCAAGTTAAGCAAGTCCTATAAAACAATCGGAGAGTGTACAGTCTTGTGATTCTGAATCAGCAATTGCTTTTTTCAAAGGACGTAAGGTAAAAGATAGAACATGTAAAATATCAAAAAAAGCTCAACTTCTTAAAACACCTAATGCAGAATAAGAAAGCAATTCAGGAAAACTAAAATGTATCTAAAACAAATAATAATATCAGAAATTATAATAAAAGTTCATAATAATATATTAATACTTACAGTCTCTAAAGGAATTCGGTGATATAAAACTGAATTTACACAATTATACATAGTGTGCTATACATGTGGCATAAATTATTTTGCTGTTGACTCAATTCCCAAAATTCTTAAAAAAAATAATTGCGTCATGACTCAATTTTTTATATGTTTTAATAGTGACTCAATTAATTGTGTCAAATAATTGCATCAATTGTGTCAAGGATCTATGAATTTCAGCAACATGTATAATTCAAACTAATTCATACTATCAAAATATCATCTACTGATCAACATAAACAAAACCTTTTTTGATAATAACTATCAAAACAAACTCACATTATCAACAAACAAACCAATTATAATATTAATAAACAAATCAACTACTGGTTATATCAACAAGACAATAATACAATTATCACAACAAATCGACAATCAAAGAAATATATCATTAACTATATATGTTGCTAAAATTTGTAGATCCTTGACACAATTGACACAATTATTTGATGCAATTAATTGAGTCACTATTAAAACATATAAATAATTGAGTCATGATGCAATTATTTTTGAGGATTTTGGGAATTGAGTCAACAGCAAAATAATTTATGCCACATGTATATCATTAACACTACTGTATACTTTGGACAGTAGCCTGGCCATTTGTGATAGATACACATACACCATACCTCAGTTAAATGAAACTACCAGTGTAGCATGCTTAATAGAAGCATTTTTAGCTTTACAATTAGTTTTTTTGTATCCATTTCTTTGTTTAGTATTTTATTTCTTTTTTACTTCTTATAGTCTTTTTACACATAAATCTGAATAGGTATTCATAGCTACTTGGTATTATTTTTGACAATGTATTGGTTTTAATATTTTTTTTTCTTTGCAATTTAGATAATTTACCATAGGCAAGCTGATATTAAACTCGCTAATCAACTGGTCATGTGAGAGATATTGTTACTTTCTTCATATATAAAATTTTTAATTTTACAATTATAATAAAGTAATGATGTTTACCTACTTTAAAAAAAAAAATTAATTATATCATATATAAAAATAGGTCCTTAAATTATTTAGCATATAAAATTTCACAAATTAATTATTACTTTAATAGGGACATATCGTAATTCAAAAAACACTTGGATCAAATAATCTAAATTGCAAAAACCTTTATAGATAGTTTTTTTTTGACTTTATATTTAAAAAAAAACTTTTTAATAGTAAGGGACATTTGAATTATATCCTCGCCTTTAATTTAAGAACCCATCTTTAATTATATAACAATTTCATTACTTGTTATATATGAAAGATTGGTTTAATGTTATTGTCTAAATAAAAGATTTGATTAATATTATTTATAATTTGGTTGGTCTCTTTTGAAGTTTTAACATATTTAAAAACATATTAAACATCTTTAGTATAAAGTTTATATTTTGAAAAAAAAACTCTTTCCCGTATACAACTTTTTTTCTTAAAATTTTTTTTTTTTGGTAATTATCTTTCAAAATTAAAGAAACAAATATTTTTCTTGTCTTTCAACTTTCCAAAGTCCTTTACACATCCCTTACCTTCACTACAAGAATCTCAAGAAAACTAAAGAAGTATGCTGGTACATTGGGATGGAATCTCTGAACAAAGGAAAGCAAGTTTGGGGACCTTGCTCTTTCTTTGGATTGCATAAGGAAAGGCCTGTGACAGTTACTTCTTTATAAATCTTCCTTAAGGTTCTTCCTATTTTCATTTCTTACAGATATATATTTCTTATTAAATAACCATATTCTTTTTTTGAAGATCATTTTTGCAAATCAAAAAACCAAACTACATATTAAAAATGTTTATATTGTTGACTTGAAGGACTAGCAATATATTTATTGTTTACTTTTTACTATTACTTAGCATAATTTGCTGTGCTACAAAAACCATTAAAATTTTTTTCAAAAAAATTTTCACAAAAAAATCACAATCAATTTACTCCTGTCAATTGATTAATATTTCAAAACCAACCAATCAAACACTACCAATTACTCAAACAAATATGTACTATCAAAATACCACCCACCAATCAATATAAACAAAACCTTTTTTGGCAATAAAAATCAAAACAAAATCACATTACCAACAAACAAATAAATTATACTATCAACAAACAAATTAATCACTAGTCATATTAACAAAACAACAACACAATTATCACAACAAATTAACTATTAAAGAAATATATCATTAACACTACTGTATACTTTGAACAGTAGCCTGACTATTTGTGATAGATACATATATACTGTACCTCAGTTAAATGGAATTACCAGTGTGGCATATTTATTTGAAGCATTCTTAGCTTTACAATTAATTTTTTTGTATCTATTTCTTTGTTTAGTATTTTTTTTTTTTTACTTCTTATAGTTTTTTTACACATAAATCTGAGTAGGTATTCATAGCTGCTCGGCACTATCTTTGATAATGTATTGGTTTTAATATTTATTTTTCTTTGTAACTTAGATAGTTTACTATAGGAAAGCTAGTATTAAACTCACTGAACAATTGGTCATGTGAGAGATGTTGTTACTTTCTTCATGTATAAATTTCTCAATTTTACAATTATAATAAAGTGATGATGTTTACCTACTTAAAAAAAAAAAAGTATATATTTTGAACAATATATATTTTTTTTTGATGTTAAGGTAAGACACTTCTTATAATCTTTATTGATAGAGTAAATATATAATGTTACATAATCAATATTAAGATATGAGATATATGGCTATACATATTGGTCTACCACCTATTGTAGTAGATATATTTCCAAAAAACCTTGAGCAGACAAAAAAAGAAAGAAACTATTTACTAAGAAAAATAAAAAAAAAAAAAACATTTGGGGCAAGATCACCATTTAGTAAAAAAAAAAAAGTAGAAAAGGAGAAGTGTCGGAAAAATATTGAAGCTTTTGTTAAATGTGGTTCCTGAATACAAATAATGTTTCAGTTGGATGACAGCATCGTGCAAGCCACATATAACTTGATAAGTTTGATCAGGTAATTTTTGTGATATGTTGCTATTAAATAATGTGGCTGTGTTGTGGTATTATAATGAAGTAACTGAAATATGTTTCAGATGTTTGTTGTTTTGTTGTAGTGGGTTGTTGTGTATTGTGATTACCAGAACCCGTGCAGGGCACTAATCATGTGCTCTCCCAATCCAATAAGTTGTTGTATTGTTTTGATATGGTTTGGTGATATGGAATGTCATTGGTATTTTATGTGTTGCAAATTTTTTGGTGGAGGTAAGCTGATTTCAATTTTTTGTATGTGGAGATAGACGAGGACTAGGGCTCCTAATGATACTACTTCGATACCACTTTGATATTAGTTTGATACTTAAATTTACTATAAAAACATATAAGTAGGTCACAACCCATATATTAAATTTACTATAGATTGGTACCATTTCGATACTAGTTCAATACTAGTTCAGTGCTTTTTTGAAACCCTAACGAGAACTGACAACTAGTCAGAAGGTTATATCAATTAACTTGGTACTAGTTATCATCAGCAGAAAACAAAAACTCTGAAAAAATAAAATACTGCCTCTTGAAGAGAAGATTGTATTTGATTTTGTATATGTTTTTTGTGATGTGATAGGTAGTAATATGTGTAAATATGGTAAAAAGGTTTTCCTTAGTTTGGAGGTTGCTTATATAGGTTTTATCCAGTAAAGCAAAGAGTTTCATCAAAGAGATTTTTGCCACTCCCAAAGCATCCACCCCTCTATGAAGAGTTAATTGACCCCTTGCACCCTGCAGAAAGCTAAGATAGACTCCTCTTCCAGAAAAAGATTCTTGTTTGCTATTTACTATCTACTGTTCATGTCATTACCAAAAAAAGAAATTTTTTATGAATTGAAAGGTTGTGGGAGAGAGTTTTTTTTTAACAATATATATTTTAATATTGGTTTAGATAGTATTGATAAAGCATTTGACAAGTTAAAAGAATTTTCAAAAATAATTTAACTTTAAATACTATTAGACTGCTGTAGTTGTTATTATATATATTTTTTATAACTTTTAAGTCATATAAAGTATAATGTTATTTAAAGATTTGAAAGACTAAAGTGCTTTCACAAATTATATAATTTTTGATAATACTGAAGATTTTTTTATACTATTTAATACTATTACCCAAGCATATATTATTAATTAAAAAATTTTTTGAGAAATGGATTAGAAAATTGTTTTATTTTTATTGAATAGTTTTGATAATTGTTGATTTTAATTTTGGTTTGACATATATTACTTTTATCAATTTCTACTTTATGACTTGATTTATTTTTTAAATTAAAAAGAAAAAATTAATCCAAACTATTATTTTGGGATATATTGACACTAATCAAAGAATTTTTTTATTATTTTAATTTCAATAGTATTGTATTAAAAACTTTATTGAATAATATCAAGTATTATAAATAAAACATTACTAAAAGTCAAATAGAAATTGATAAGTTTTACTTTAAAATTATTAATAATTAAATTATTTTTGTAAAATTAAATATAATAGTATTGTTAAAAGTTTATTTTTTGAAGTATTATTTAAAAAAGAGAATATTATTATTAATATTAATTGTTTAAATAATATATTTATTTTTTTGTAATAAATTAAAAATTTCATCAATAATATTTAATAGTTTATATTTAATAATATTAAATAAATTAATATATATATATATTATTAATATTATTATACTTATAAATATTATTTAAAAAAGCTATAAGATTGTATATCAACTGGATATTTTGAATTCTAAACAAATTATTATTAGAATCAATTATAAAATGTTTTTTTTTAAGTGATATTTATATACAGTGTGAGTCAAAATTATTGGAAAATCACTGCGGCGAGATCTGTATAAATTAAACTAACCAAACTCAGAC
>CAJVPV010002157.1:0-13712 GCA_910591835.1 Acaulospora morrowiae
TTCACCTGGGGTTGAACTGGTATCTTGTGATCTGACCTGTGGAGTGTTAACCACTACACTATGGACCCACAGGTCTTGCATAAACTATTATACTGCCTTGAACACACATCTTTGACTAATGTCTCTAGGCATGACTTTGGAGATGAATAAGATTATTCTTTTTGTCATTTACTTGCTTATAAAGTTCAATTTCAAAAATCATTGCCTGCAGTTCATCACTACAGTTCATCTTTTCAAATATTAAATATAAGACTTTTATTTAAATATTATAGTTAAATATATATATATATATATATATATATATAAATTAAATTGTATAAAAAATTATAAACAAACTTAATATTTCAATATATACTGTATATTTTTAATTATAATACTAATAAAATCTTGACATGTTAATTTTCATTCAAAAAAAAAACTAGTTATAAAAAATTATTACTATGAATACTGTAACAAATTGTTTTTTTAAAATCAAGTTTAGAAAGACTATATACAGAAAATAACGAGTTTTAACTTAATCACATTGTAAATCAAAAAATATAGTATGACATTTAAAATTTCTTATAAAAAAAACTTAAATAAATAATAATAATAAATAATAAATAAATAATAATATTATTATTATTATTTTACAGTTTTTTCAATCAATAATAAAATTTGTAACAAAAAGTTTTTTATAATTGTTTTAAATTGCTTTTTACTATTTGTAATTAGCAAATTTACTTAATTTCTATTAAAAGATATTATTGTTCAAAATATTATTAATTTTCGAAAATATCCAAAAAGTTATAAAAGAAGTCTAATCACTTTGCAATTATTAAACTACCATGTAATTTCTTTCTTAAGTATTGGTTCTTGTAATATTTCAAAGAATTATTTATTAGTAATCATATAATAAAAATTTCTAGTTGTGACTATATTGTAAATTAAATGATGCGTGATTTTAGTAAGACCATTAAATTTTTAATATTCTAAAAATAATTCTCTTAACTGTAAGATACTGATCATACCATAAAAATAGGATTAATTACTAAACAAACATCACCCATCCAATTTCAGAATCATTGGGCAGATTTTTTTATGAAAAGTATTGGAATTGTAACCCAACTGAATGTATTGGAGATGATCTAGGCCTTAAGTTTGCAATTAAGCCAAGGCCAAATAGTGCTCTTCCATAACGTCCTTCCCATAGTAATTTGATTCCCTAAAACAATGTTAAAAATTCGTAAGCAGATATTAATGCAATAAAAAAAGGAGTCAATCGAACCCACCTTTTCAGTGCTAATAGTAGCCTTAACAACACCTTGAATTTCACCATTAGAGTTTGAAGTTTCATCTGATTTTTCTCTTTGCCACCACTCTGCTCCAATCATCAAATCGCTCTCATAGCTATACATATTAAATCCAAATCGTGGACACAAAGACAGATCTTTCGATACTTGTGCAGCAAAGGCAGTAGACATGTAACCCATTATTGGATTAAATGTGTAGGTCACTGTGACTGGTGAGTGTGACGAATACTCCGGAAGTGTACGATAACGAATTCCTGCCGATACTGATATGGTGAATTGTACTCGTTACGTCATAAATATTATATCTGTAGATCGCTCTTGAAGTGGGAATGTCTTATCCTGATGATAGATACAAACCTCCACCGCTTCTTTCTCTCGCCCCGTAAAAAATTTCAGCACCAACAGACCATTCTCCTTTAAGCGCTTCCACTTCTTCGTTCTCCTCCGTCTCTGACAATCCATCATTAAGACTCTTTTCATTGACTTTCGACTTAACGGTATTATTCTCATGATGAACCTTAAGCTCCCGGGTCATTATTTTTGAATCATTACCATTATCTAGATTGTCATCTTCTGGATTATGTTTCACCAGATGATAAAGACCATTTACACCAAACAATTCACCTTCTTTTGTAAAAGAAAATTCTGTACACCATTTACCAGCGTCATACTGTAGTACGGCTATACACTAGATCAGGAAAATTGATTAAATGGTAATATTTTAAAAAATGAAAATTTAATTATATAAGGATAGGAGATTACTTGAGCAGTTTTTGTCCTAGGCTCGCTAACTCCTCTAATAACACACTGCATCATTGGGGAAAATTTTCTGGAATACATCGCTTCAAGTTTTCCAGTAGGTATATAGAGTCGTCCGTACAGTAGATAATCTAAACAAAAACATAATAAGTTCTACTGATCTCCAATAATAAAAAATCGCCACATTTGTAAAAAAAATGCCACCATCAATCGTTTGACTTTTTTCTTCAGCAGTTGGTCCTATCGGATTTTTAGTAGACATTAACTGTGGAGGGTTATTTATATGAAATCGATCAACGATTTCAACAAAATTTAAGTGAGAACTCGGTTCGACCATTAAAGGACGCGAAGTGTAAAGGTAACCAATGGAGCCATTGAGTGATGGTAAAGCATTCATTGTATAGGAGGATTTAAACACGGAAGTCTGAATCTTGGAGATTTCAAAGTTGAGACCACGTGGAGGATCAAAGTCCAAGATTGCTTATACAATGTCAAAGAGTTAGTATGCCTTCTAAACGAAAGATATTATTTGCGAAGACTAATAATAATATACCTTGAGATGCTGCACATAAGTTTGAGTACTGATTGTCTTCATTCCAGCCAGTTGTTTGGTGATATTGACGAAGACAGTAACTCATAAAATCGTGCATGTCTGCATTAGCTTTTCGTAAGAGACATAAAAAGGCGTGTGCTACTGCGGATTACGTTGTGATTAAATATGTCGTGCATTATCATGCATATACAATTCTTAGATGTTACCAGCCAATCAGGTGTCATATATGTAAAAGTAAAGACAAAATTTATGATCTAGTACTTGATATGATTTCACCCAAGCAAAAATCTTTTATTATACAAAGTCATTGGGTGAATATGGGAATAGCAAATATAAATATATAGACTTTTTTATTGATGCCATTATGCACTCCAATTCCATACAGTCGCACCCAATCCTCGTTCCGCAATCGAACCAATCAACTCATATGGTGCTTGTTTTATGTTGGTAAGTGATAAAGTAGGCTTATTACCTAACATCGTTGAAGATTGAGAGGGACCTGGTTTCGATCCCGTCCCCATAGCGCCGGGTGTTATCTTGCCAGCACCCGACTCATTAGAAGAATCTACGGCAATTGGATTAATCATAACATCCGAAGGCAAAGATGAAGACGCGGGCATCGGAGCTTTTTGTCCAGCCACCGCACCTGTCCTCTTAGGTGGTGGGCCTTTTGTGCCAACATCTGTAAATTTTTCGTCTATGACACGAAATCTTATGGGAAGGTCTTTATCCATGTACATGTAAAGATATTTGTCCTCTACAGTTTCCCAGTCTTCCTCAGGAGCTACATTATCCCATAATCTTACCCAAACTTGAGTTTCGTGATCACTCGTATTAGATAAATAAGAAAGAATTGTTATTTTTTTCAAGCATCGTTAATTAAAATTAAAATACAAATGTGGTAATGGTAAAGTTGCTTACAATTTCCACCTGTCATCTTGATTCGTTGGAATAAGTATATCATCAAAATAACCCAGCGTCACTTGATAATTTAGATTTTTAGCTTGGTGGTTAACAACAACAAAAAAAAAACACGTAAGACTCGACTAAACTAATATCATATAAATTAACCTTTAACACCTTCCGTTGTATTACTCGATACCATTCCCTCAAGTATTTCGCCAATGAATGGTCGAAACACAATTAAGCGAAAAGTGACTAAAGTACGAAGTCGAAAGTTGCACGAGTTTAGTGACAGGAGGTATCATCAATTATCACATGAAATAACAGTCAATTTGAATTACATGATAGCGTCAGTCACTTCTTCATAAATTTCTAGAATACCTTTTGCATAACTTGCACCGTTTCCATAATGAACTATTTCTTCACTTGCAGAAATAATGTCGTATAAGCAAATACAGAGGCCTACTTCTTGAATTACCTACATTTATGGTTAACGAATTCATTTATGGAACAAGAATCTAAAAAAAAGTTTGTTTTTTTCGTATTACTTTATTTGCATAAATTCGATTGATCTCATCGGTTAAAGCCTCGAACTTGGGTTTTTGAAAATTGTACGGTTGAATGTGAATGGTGTCTTTTAATACGGTTAGAATAAACATAACGAATGGAAAGTCTCGACGTTTAACGATCGACATTGTATTAACAATGCAATTTTTGTCACATGATTTTTTAAATTTTTTTTACTTTTTTAAAATCGAATTTCTTATTTTGGAGAGAAAAATAATGGTGCAAATTTCATGCATTCTATAAAAAAAATATAAAATATAAATTCATTCAATTCTCAGAAGATAGCTTTATTCAATGATTAATTGTAGAAATTCCACTTTGCAAGGGTTTCAGTATCCCTATACATAAGTCGATAAGGACGCGCGTATTAAAGAAAACCTTCAAAAATCTCAGATTAAATTTGAATTTGAATTAGAAAATAATTAAGACTTATCGTCCTCCACAAATGCCACCAAGGTCTTATTCTCTTCAACCAAATCTCCAACATTATAGAACAACTTTTCAATTGTTCCTGTGTATGGTGATTTAATTATATGCTATTTGATATTGAAATATAATGAAGTCGTCAATGGTAAAGTTAATTAGTAAAAGTTTTCCCTCTTAGTGACCGCAAGAAACAGGAAAATTTTGACTTACTTCCATTTTCATGGCTTCCAATATAACCAAGGGAGTTCCCTTTTCAACTGTTTGTCCAGGCTGCACTAGAACCTATAGCAGCAACACATTAATGTCAATATAGTAAACGATTGACGATCAATAATGTATTCAAAAAAAACATACCTGGGAGATTTTACAAGGCATCGGGGTTTTCACAGAATGCGCTGTATCCGATATTCCAGCACGAAGATATGTTGGTTCCGGGATATTCAACACCACTTTGTTATCCTACCAACGGTTTAAATAATTGTTTATATGAATCCCTTTAAAAATAAATTAAATTAAAACTCACTAGAACAGGATTCATCTAACCTGATCGAATAAAATGACTCTTTCATTCTTTTCAAGAATAACATGACTCTTATATCGTCTATCTCCGATATCGGCTACTATCAATTTTTGTACAGCATCCCATTTGCATGACACATTCTCAAACCTAATCGCGCCGTTTCCATCGGCCGAGCGATTTACGGTAACATTATATAGGTTCTCTGGAAGGAATTCGACCTCAACGTTTATATCATTATCGTTTTGGTCGTGAAATAGTAGAGTACGAATGTGCGTGGTGTTTAATCGAAAGTATGGATTAGAAGCCCATGGATCTAGAGAAAAACGAAAAGGTGTATTAGATGGACGTCAAAATGGGAAACTAAATACGGAGACATACCGCGCAAATTGTCTTGAGGCGAAGTTTTATGTTCGCTTAATATAAGTGACAAAGCAGCTTGAATTATAGCTTGTGGGTTTTCTAATTTCGTTACGAATAATTCCTCCTTATATTTCTATAATTTAAACCACAGTTGTCACGCCATCAATAACATTGAAATATAATAAGGTATTAATATAAAATGGAAGCCTACGTCTATAAATCCCGTTTCAACTTCTCCCTGAATAAAAGCAGGGTGCGAAATAACGTTTTTCAAAAATTCGATATTTGTATTCAAACCTACAATCTTCAGGAAAAAACCATTTCATTAGCAATCACGAAAGTTCCCTTATTAAGAACACATAACTATGATCAGGTCGATATTACTTCATATTCGTCCAAAGCCTTTCTCAATATTCTTAGCGCTTCAGTGCGATCTCGACCTTTGGTCACTAATTTTGCAATCATTGGGTCATAATATACACTAATCTCGTCTCCTTGCTCGACGCCTGTTTCCAATCGAACGTTTTGCGATAATTGAGGTGTGCGAATGTGGAGCAATGGTCCGATGTCGGGAAGGAAATTACTTTATAATATATATATATATATAACTCAACCTTATCGATAAAAATCATAAGAGCTTAATTTTCCTTTACATACTTTGATGGGTTCTCTGCATAGATACGAGCCTCAAATGCGTGTCCATCGAGATTCAAATCTTCCTGCCGTACAGGTAGGGGGTTTCCTGATGCCACCTAATGTGAATTTATGCTTAATATTGATTCAGATAATGCAAGTCCAGTGTCACCATGTAAAGTTTTACCTCGATCTGCCAATGAACTAGATCTGTGGAAGTCACCATCTCAGTTACAGGATGTTCAACTTGCAATCGTGTGTTCATTTCCATAAAATAAAATCTTTTATCATTATTGTCCATGATGAATTCCACCGTGCCGGCTCCCACGTAATTCACGGCCCTCGCCGCCGCAACGGCTTTTTCTCCAAGTTCCTGTCGTATTTCACGAGTTATGCCTGGGGCCGGGGCCTCCTCCAGGATTTTCTGATGCCGTCTCTGAACGGAACAATCTCGTTCAAATAGATACACCACGTTTCCCAGTGTATCGGCGAACACTTGTACCTCAATATGTCGAGGTGTTAATAGATATTTTTCAATGAGAACTTGATCGTCTCCGAACGATTTTATGGCTTCTCGTTTGGATGATTCGAGTTGAATATCAAATTCGGAGGGGTCACTGACTATCCGCATTCCTTTGCCACCACCCCCTTTGATGGCTTTTATCAAGACTGGGTACCCAATCTCCAAGGCTTTCGTTTTTAAGAATTGAGGATCCTGGTTTGTACCGTGATATCCGGGAACCACTGGAACGTTGGCATTTATCATGATATCTTTCGACTCACTGAGCAAAGGTCATACGAATTTGGTCAGTCGTCTTGTAACAAATTTCCTGATTCAAGGTCACATACCTTTTTGATCCCATAGAGATCATCGCCGAGGCAGGGGGACCAATGAAAATGATCCCCTCCTTAGCAAGGCGTTCAGCGAAATTTGCGTTTTCCGACAAAAACCCGTATCCCGGATGAATTGCCTAGACGGATCGTAAAACGAAAAGAGAAGAAAATCTGTTGGTAGAATTTTTCAGGTGAACAGGATAAAACAATAATTTTACATTTTATGTGTGTTTATTTCAGGGCGGCGTTTAACACCTGTGCACCGCTATTCTTAGCCACCGAGATAATTTTATCGATGTTCAAATAACTTTCGGAAGACGGTGCCGGGCCTATAAGATGAGATTCGTCCGCCTGTTTTGATGTAGATGGAAAATTAAAAAAGATTTCCAAGATTTCCATGAAATCTTCCTATGCAAGTGAAAGATATTTACCATTTTGACATGTAGAGAATGTTTATCGGCTTCACTATAAACCGCAACCGCCTTTATTCCAAGTTTTTTGGCGGTACGCATTACGCGACAAGCAATCTCACCGCTGAAAGAGAGTAAATTCGTTAGAACAGAACTAGAATTCTTACCAAGGAAAGCAAAAACAGTACCGATTTGCAATTAAGATTTTGTCAAATAATGGCTTTCGCGCTTTTAGTGAAGAGAAAGAAAAAATTTAGTTCTCCTTTCAATCTCCTTGACAAAAGATGCTAAGAATCCTACTTGGACTATCGGTCAATGAATAAAACCGGGGATTAAATCCATTCCGCGAAATGTTGATTCCATTTAATAATGAACCACATCTAATTGTGGAAAAAACACTCTGAATTTTCGAAGGATACATAAAGCGATACATCTTGGTGTATGGGAAGGAGAAGACTGATGTGCCAATTAAATATTATACAACCACACACGTGACTCATATCGGTACATTTAATAACATAACTGTATGGGTTGCCCCTCACAAAAAATAAAGTGACAATAATGACTTCGTTTTACGATGAGATTGAGATTGGTGAGCAACATCTAGAAAATTCCACATTTATTAATTCATTATCTTGATATTTACGCTTCTGTGATTTTTCAGAGGACTTTGAATTCGACGAAGAAACGAAAACATATCATTATCCATGTCCGTGTGGTGACCGGTTTGAAATCACAATGGTTTGTCTCCAGGTTTTTATTCTAAATTTTTTTTTCTCGCGTGAAGGTAATACAATTTTATTGTTTTTATTATAGTCCGATTTAATGGATGGCGAAGACATAGCTCGGTGTCCAAGCTGCTCCCTAATGGTCCGTGTAATATATGATCCGGTACATCTAATTTAATTCACATAATATTTTTTTTTCGAGAAAAAAAAAAAAAGTTTTTTTAAGAATTTTATCATTTCTCTTTTTTACGTCAGGAGGATTTTCAGGACGGGGACCATGAAACAACTATTGATCTCGGGAGGGAAGCAATCTCCGTGTGATCTACCGTTCCCTGTTAATGTATAATATCTTTAAATTATTGATCACTTATTATTTTGAGAACACATAATGATGAATATGATTGAAGAGGAAAGAGCGCACGCCATCGATTTAAACACCCCAAAAACACATAGTGGAAAGTTTATTATATAGAATTGTCAATTCACATATGAATTGTCGTGCGTCATAGGAGACGTACTCTATAGAATAAATGTTTGGTTAATTGGTGGGTGAGACTTGTGTGTACAACGATTCTTTCGATGTGCATCCGAATTTTTCGTATATGTACGAGAAGAATTCTTTTGAACATATATTTTTTCGGAGTGGGAAAGATGTGGATTTCCGAATATAGCAGAAAAAAGAACTTGACTAGAAACCAAATAAAGACAGAAATTTTTCGATTCTCAAGACATCACCTGCATGTCCCTGAACCATACATGTAAAATTATACGATTTACGCTATTATACTAAAACTTGAACGTTTCCATTCTGAAGCATGCCAAGATTAAAAATCTGCTAAGAATGTTATTTGAAAGAATCTAAAATCGTAATTCCGAAACTCAAAATCTATAGTAATGACATTAATGAAAATCCGTTATATCCATATCATTCATTCCCTTCAAAATTTGGTGAAACTGTGTATCATTATTCTGTAAAGACGACCTGCCATTATTCACTATTGTTTCGTTAATATCGACACCCATTGACATTGAATGTCCTACGTCATCAGCATCATTACTAGTATCACCATCAGGTACATCAACATCATGAACGTCTTGACACTTTCCAGTCCCATTGGCCATTATCTCATATAGAGATTTTTGATGAAAATTTTGATAATAAAGACCGGTATCCAGTGGATTAGTAATAATCAAATCTTTAAACATGTCCGCACCATCCTCCGAGTCAAAATTTACGAATCCTGATGGATGTGCGAGATACGTATTGTTATTGCGTAAAAGGTTTTCATCGACCGTGTTCACAGCATTAGGCTGGAATGAATTTTCGTTACAGTAGTTATTGAGAATGGTGAGCTGATTTGGAAAAGAAGATGATAGACATGTAGAATATGTTGGAGTTGAGGCACCGGATGATAACGGGGACGGACTACCTGGTGAAAATGATGTTGAAGGTTGAGTAGGATGATTGATCGAATAATCATATTGATCGTGATAACCGTATCGATGAGGTAATTGTGACAACGGTGATTGATGATAATGTTGTATGTTACTTCCATGATAGAAATAACCATACTCGCTTGGATCATGAGAATTGCTAAGAGAAGGGTGCACGAATTCTTTTTGATAATGACTTTCTGTTAAAACTAATGGAGTTATTGGTGTCATCGGGCTTGGGATAGGGCGTATGGTGGGCCTTGGACCTGGACTCACGTTCGGAGAAGATGTAAGC
The DNA here is from genome assembly GCA_910591835.1 of Acaulospora morrowiae. Lineage (NCBI taxonomy): Eukaryota > Fungi > Glomeromycota > Glomeromycetes > Diversisporales > Acaulosporaceae > Acaulospora > Acaulospora morrowiae. The sequence goes on from CAJVPV010002157.1 coordinate 9,715, forward strand.
TCCAATTGACTGGCGTTTAAGCTATAAAGATGCATTTTCGAAGGCTTGGAAGAACCGGAAACGGTATTCATAAGGTGAAGAGGACTTTGCGAATTCATTTGACGCTCTGCAGGCGTATATTGAAATTGTTGATAGTTCATTTTACTTGATTATATATTCTTTGAAATATTGTATCGTATGTTCTTTCCTTGGCGAAGACAAGAAGGGTTTTTGTTGTATGCTAGCTGGAATTAGGTAAAAAAATGATAGAACGGCACAACTTTTAGATAAATTTAAATATTTTTGTTTATTGTTCGAAGAAAATCGGTTACCTGTTTTTGCGTAGCGTGCGACCACAGAAAAAGACTTTGGCAAAAAGGTCAAGTTTAAAAATGAGAAAATTGTAACAGGGTGATTGGTTTAAATAGGTTTTAATCACTCCCACACATATAATGCAAAAAAAAAAAAAATTTTTCTAATTTTTATACATTAAAAGCATTGAATATATATTAACCAGTTAAATATGCTAAGTATAAATTTTATTTATTTCCCGCCCTTTAATAATTATTAAACAGTTACGTAACAGATGCGAAGAAGAGGGACTGTGCAAATCATATGATCCCAATAGGAAGACATACTTGTGTCATACAGTAGGAAAAAAATGTGGAGTATGATATCATAAATAAAAAAAAATTTTTCTTGTATCTTTCATCTTTTATTTTTTTTTAATCAGAGTGTGGGGTTTAAGTAGATAGGCGATCACACGAGAGCGACATATAAGGAAGTGGATTGGAAAATGCGTGCAGTGTTTACACAATTTACCGAAATTGTTACCGGATATACGTTAATGTGTATGTCGAAAATCTTGATTAGTCTTCGGCGTACCGCGCATTTATTCTTTAGTCCAACGAATTAATGAGGATCGTTACACGGACCTCCGCTCAACCGTGATACTACGTTCAATTTAATCTTTTTTATCTTTCAGGTTACTCTTTTTATGACACGGGATTCCTAATTTGACAAAATATTCTTCCTTTAATCTACATATTGTGTAAGAGAAGAATGTTGGAAAGTGATGCCATTTTAAAGCGGATTCGAGCACTAAGGTCGAGTACAAATTGGGATTTGTTACTTTCTCCCCGCACGTATACAAGTACACTCATATGACTAAAGACATGCATTGCAGATTTGGCTTTTTTTTTTGCCAAATAAATCCTTTCCTAGAGATATCCTTCCTCAGATCTATGCTACAGTCCATAGATCGTCAGTAATTATGACCTCACTTTTAAGTGAAAAAAAAAGAATCTGAAATTGTACCCCTTGTAATCACATTTGTTGATCCTTTTCACACTCATTGCCCCTTAATTTAAATGTCACCATACAAATTTTCCGCGTAATGCTAGGACAGACGCGAAATATATTGCATCATGCTGACGGTGATATATGTTCCCATATCACGAGGAGAATTGCTTATGTGAATTTGCGCCTCCATTCTTTTTTGCACGTCGCGTCCCTGTTTACGTCACAATCCTGCAATTATGACTTATGACGCACGCTATTGATCGTTTATCATCAAGTTTGCTTTTAAACAAAATCGCCCGTTTATTTCTAATTTGTTTCTAATTACGTAAATTCAATCAATTATATGTTTTTGGAAAAAATATTGTTATGGGAATATAGAAAGAACTGTAATATACTGTACACAATTATTCATTTAACTAAAATGATTATTTGCTTAAGGTGAGACCAAAAAATGATTATCTTTTAAAAACGTAATTCTAAATGAAACTAATTAAAAAAAATAAAAAAGTAAAAAAAATATATATTGTATAATAGGTTTTAATCTTATTTTAATAAGAAATGTTTTCACCATTTTGTTTTATTTAAGTTTATTTTTGATTAAAAAATATATATACGTATAAATATTTATTTTTAGTATTTTAGAATAATACAATTATAAAACGATACTTCTTTTTCAGATATCAAGTGTTGAATTAAATACGAATTGTAAAAATAATTTTTATATTTTTAATTCAAACCATTAAAACATATTATTAAAAATATATATTAAATAATCTTCAATAATTCAAGCTTATTTCAAAGTAATTATATAATAATTTTTTTTTATAACTCTTAATAATAATCATTAAAAGTTACAAAAAGTATAAAATTATTTCTCTATAATATCCAAGTATCTTTTCTTGTGAATTATTAAAAAGATTCTATTTTAATTCAGTAATAGATTACTTCAATAATTACTTATTCTAAAAAGATAAGCAAAACAGTAGTAAATATTGATAGTTAAAATAATCTATAGATAATAAATTTATGAGATAAGTTTTTTAAATATTCTTAAATAATTCTAAAAAAGTAAAAATTAAATAATATATTCATCTGTAAATAATATAAATTTAAAATTTTTCTTTTATAAAGTTTTATTTGTTATATATAAGTATTATTCTTAGTTTCTTTATTTTACCTTTTTTAAAAAATATTATATAGTTTCAAAAATAAAACTAAGAAAATATATTATAACAATATAAATAGTATCTTATACATTAATTTTAATTAATATTTTATAAAAATAAGATTAATATTAAAGTTCTAAATCAATATTAAAATAATATTGAAATTATATTAACTTATAATAAATTTAATATATAAGTTGTAAATCACTTTTTTATTTATTTTAACTTTATTAAAAAATCTTTTTTTAGAAAAATTTTTTATATTTTCTTTCTTTTTCTTTTTTATTAAAAGATAAAATCTTATAGTAGCAACAAGTTTAAGATATGTTAATACTAGACTCTTTTAATCAAAAAAAAATATTTTAAAAAAGCTATATATAGTTAATACTATATATATAATAAAATTGAATTTAAATATTTTTCAAAATCATATTATTATTAAAAATATAATAAATTATTGTTTTTTTTTTTTGAAAAAAAATCTTGTTTTATTTATTATATATTCCTTAAAAATTTTTTTTTAGAAAGTTTTTTTTTTTTAAGAGAAAACTTTTGTTAAAAACTTATAAATATATTATCAGGAAAATTTTTGAAGTAAAAAAATTTGAAATTCTTTAAAATTAAAATATTTTGATTTGTTTCAAGCATTTACAAAAAATTAAATTGATTTGTCCTTTTTGAGTACTTAATAAAAAATATGCAAAACAAAATTTTACTATAAGTTATTTAATATAAAAAAATTTTGAAGTATTTTAAAAACCTGAAATACTTAAATTTATAAAATTATAAGATACTTTAAAGTTTTGTTATTTTAAGTAATTTATAGTAAGATTTTGTTTCATACATTTTTTATTAAGTACTTAATAATAATAAATCAATCCAATTTTTTAAAATTTCATGAAACTAATTAGCATGAATTTAAAATTTTATATATCATACATACATATATAATTTTTTATTAAGAAAATTTTTTTTAAAAAAATTTTAGAGATCTTTAAAAACCTCTAAAAACCTTTAAAAACTTTTAAAAATCTTCAAAATTTTATTTTGAAATAGATATTATATAATATAAAATGTTTTAATTAATTTCAAGTATTTTATAAAAAATTAAATTAATTTATTTTTTTCAAGTACTTAATAAAACATATGCAGAACAAAATTTTACTACAAGTTATTTATAACAAAAAAGCTCTAGAATATCCTAAAAACCTGTAATTCTTAAATTTGTAATATTTAAAATCTATTTTAAAAACTGTTATTAATTTCAAAATTTCAAAATTTTAAAATACTTTAAAGTTTTTTTATCTTAAATAACTTATAATTGAATTTTGTTTCACATATTTTTTATTAAACACTTGGAAAAAATAAATCAATACAATCTTTTATAAAATATATAAAACTAAACAAAACATTTTTAAATCTTAATATTCTTATATATTTATATAATTTTTTGAATATTACTTTGAAATATTTTGAAAAATAAAAATAAAATCTTTAAAATTTTTTATAAATATTTAAAACTTGAAACTTATTTAAGCTTTTATTAAATTT
>CAJVPV010002158.1:0-13712 GCA_910591835.1 Acaulospora morrowiae
TTTTCTGTAAGGAATTTTTTGAGTTCAGTGAGATTGGGAAGTTGAGGTTTGATAGGAATTTGGATCCAACTGTCAGGAATCCTTGAAAATTAGTAGAATTGATGAGCTTTGATAATGTTAGGATGGACATCAATTTTTTTGATAATTGGAAAATTGGTTCCTGCTTTTCATTTATTTCATGATAGTCAGTTGGTAATAAGAGTTTGTTTGGAGGATTAGGTTGTTCGTCATTATTTGTGTTATCAATTTGATTTTGAATTGAAGTTGGAACTTGGCGAGAAGGGAGATTGATCCACTCCTTGGAGAGAGGACTAGTAAAGATGTATTTTTTGGCTAGTGTTTTAAGAAGAGTGGGAATGTCATTGGGGTTTGTTATTGGAAGGAGGATGTTTGTTTCAAGTGAGGCTTCGGAGGGGGATGAAGGAAGTTTTGTTCTGATGAAAAAGAAGTCGTTGGATAGAAATTTGAAGTAATAGGTTTTCCTGAGTAGGGTTACGATTTCCTGTAGAGTAAAGTTGCTGTCCCTTGAATTGAAGGGGAAAAGATGCTTGTATTTGGGATCTAGAAGTTGATATGTTGTTGGTAGTGGTTTTTTTGATGGTGGGAGGTCGAAGTAAGTGTCAGGTAGTTTGGGTGGGACTTTGTATTCTTCGCGTAAAAGATTTTTGTAATTGGAAAGATTGTTAAGATCACTTCTCTTTTTGATAGGGAAGAAATTTTTGTATTTGATTGGTAGATCATTTGGGTTTTCCAGGAGAAGAAGATTTTCTTTGAAGTAAATATCAAGAAGTTTGTCAAATTTATAGTGAAAACCTAAAATTTGAAAGGTTGCAATTAGATTGGCCTTGTTTGGCATTGGAAGTTTTGTAAGGAGTTTGACTTTAATTTGGGAGGAAATTTCATTTGGTTCGAGTGAAAGGTTTGGAAGAGAGTCAATGAAATGTTTTTTGAGTTCTTCTCTAATAGAAATATAATCAAGAATGAAAGTTGGTTTTTTGATGAGATAGTTGATAAGATAAGTAAGAAGGCTTGTTAGTTCGTAATAAGGCATGTTTTTGATGTCGATGGTGCATAGGTAAATAATTGATAAAATAATGCAGATTATGATATGGATTTTCTTTTTGGTTTCGAAGTTGATAAAGTATAGGTTGTTTTCTCTTTTGTATTTGTCCTGGAAGTCTTTTTCGATTTCGATGAATTCTTTTTGATGGGTTGGCATGAGATCTTCTTTTTTGGTAAAAGAGCTGAAGAATGTACGGTCTTTGAAACTAATTTTGTTCATTATTGCTTTCAAGTAATAAGGTGGATATTTGGGAAGTTTGATAATAATGTCGATAGTTTGGATGATGACTTGTATGTCGTTTGGTGCTCGTAAGAGATTATTGACTAGTTTTTCAGTATCAGCTCTAAGTGTTTCATAGTGTTTAGTATCTCTGATTTCTTGAAGTTCTGTTTGGACTTGTTGTTCGAATGAGGATGACCATACATATGGAATATTTTTTGGTTGCGTAGGATTTTTGGCAAGTTCATCAAAGTCAACAATATCATCAATTATCATTAAATTTGATTGGCTTGTGGGAAGAATTTCACTGATTTCTATGCTAAAGCTGGGTGTTGTCATGTGGTTGTCAGAAGGGGTAACTGGAGTGACGTTTGTTTGATTGGTTTATTTGGGTTTGGCAGGATCTAGGTCAGATAATTTCATTGTTGTATCCATTGTTGCACTGATTTCTGTAGAGTTACTAGATTCGGTGAAGATTGAAGTGGTAATCAGGGGGCTTGCATGTGCATGCATTGTGGTTATTTGATCGACATTCCTTTTTTGTGAGACAAGAGAAGTGATTGACAGATGATCATTTTCAGGGGTAAGCTGATTGGGGTTTTTGGTAGTTCCTTGGAAGATAGAGAGAAATTCTTGAAGGTGGTTGTAGAGTTCAGTGTTTAGTTGGGTTTTTTCCATTTTTTCCACGATGTTACTAATATATTGGAAGTTAAGTGGTGTGTTTCTGGTATTAGAGAGAGAAATGCGAGTTTGGGAAAGTCTGCTTTGGTTCCCTCTTTTGTTGATATCCATTGTAAAGTTGAAGATGCGGATGTCATTTGTAGAGCCTGTTTTTACAATTTCTTCAATGTTTTTTTCTTCTCTTATGATAAGAAATTGGTTGAAAAAGTTTGTCAGGTTGGAAATAAGAAGGTTTCTTGCGAATTGCGAATTCTGTTCTGAGAATTTTTGTTATTACTGAGGTTGAGATAGAAAATTTGGAAGAGTTGATTCCAGTCCTGGTGAATTGTTACATGTAAGAATTGTTTTTTGTTGTTGTTGGTTGTAGGCACTCCATGGTGGGAGTTATTTAGTGATTGTGAGCACTTGGAAGTGTTTGGGAAGTAAGTTTCTTGGAAAGACTATTACCAAATAAGGAAATTTTCAGGTAAAAAATGATTTACGGAAAAGAGTTTTTAATAAAGACATAGAAGTTAAGTTAATATTATAACAAGAGAAAGCATTTGTTTTCAATATATTAATATTGTAATTATTATTATTGTTATTATTTTGTTATTTTTTGCTTTTATTATTTTATTTCACTTGATACCAATAAATAGTGAAGTGTTTACTATACTGTAGTAAAGTTTTCTTATGAGATTATAAAACATTGTTAAGGCTTTGGTGAGCACTTAATTTAATTTTAAATGTTGACTGTTAAGATTATATTGGTAATAATTTTGTATGCTAATTCTATTACTTGTTATATATTGAAGATTAAATAATTATTATTGTCTAAATGAGATATTAAATTAATTAAATCTAGAAAAGTTTTTATTTATTAATATTGATTTTTTTCTTTTATTGATTTTTTTTTCAAAAAATATTTTTATTTTAATTTTTTAAAACTATAATAATCATATTAAATAAAAATAAAATATAAACTAATAATAATTTTTTAATTTAAATTAAAAAATATTTTTATATATTATTTTTTAAAAAAGAACAATATTTTTATTTTTTATAATTTCATTAAAAAGTTTAATAAATTCAAAGGGATTAAAATAATTAATATCATATAATAATTTTATAAATCAATTTTTTTTATAATGCAATAGTAAGTAAATAGATAATATAAAAGAAAAAATTATATAATAATAATATGTTTTTTTTTTATTAAAGCATAATTAAAACTTGAAATTTTTAGGATTTTTATTATTATTATGTTTTTATTAATAGAAAAAAATATAGTAATAAAATATATTTTTATATTATATAATTTGTATATTGTTAGTGAAATCGTTAAGTGATAGGTTCCTGAGCACTAGAGTAAGGTGGGAATGTGAGGAATAATCTGTATAGAATACATAGTATTGACTTGTACAAGTTCTTAGTGATGCATCTTCATTGTTGTATAAAGTGATATATGTAATATAAATAATTATTATGTAATTGATCTGTCATATAATAAAAACCTTGCAATGCATCACACTTTCACCTTAAAAAAAAAAAAAATTGTATGTTGTAAAATCAATAATAAAAAATCTAAAAAAAACACTTTTCTGCAAATCAAATTTTTATTAAAAATTTCCTTATTTGATAATAGTTTTTCAAAGAAACTTTTCAAGTCCAAAGTATCTTCAAGTACATCCCATCTCTAAATAACTTCCATCATAGAGTACCCTACTTCAAACAATAATAAAAAACAGTTCCTATATGCAATTATTCACCAGGATTGAAACCAACTTTTTCAAATTTTCTACCTTGATCTCTCTAACAATCAAATTATCAAAACAGATTTTTTGAGAAATCTTCTTATCCCAAATCTCACCAACTTTTTCAACCAATTTTTCATTATAAAAGAGAGAAAAAATATAGAAAAAATTGTTGAAACTGGCTCTACAAATAACATACAAATTATTAAATTTATAACAGAAACTATTAAAAAAAGTAACAAAGAAAAATATTCTCAAATTTATATCAAGCTATCAAATACAAGAAATATTTTTCTCAACTTCCAATATATAAGTAATATAGTAGAAAAAATAGAAAAACCCCAACTCAACACTAAACTCTACAACCACCTACAAGAATTTTTCTCTTCTTTATAGGAAAAACAAAAAACCCTACTCAGCTTACTCTTGAAAATGATTTACCATCTATCACTTTTCTTGTCCCCTAAAAAAGCGATATTGCTTAACCAATTCAAACATATACACATGCAAATCCCTAACTATCAATTCAGCCATATCCAAATATGTCAATCCTAATGAAATTGGTAAAACAATAGATAAACCAATAAAACTTTTGATTTAGATCTCTCATCTGCAAATAATTTACAATCAAACACCATCTACAACCAACCAATCATTAACTTACCTAACAATTCTATTACTATCTTCAACTTTATAAATATCAACAAGATAAAATCCACAAGCCCATCACAATTTATTAATTTTGAAAACATTGTTAATCTGGATCAATTCTCTAAATTCACTGCTATTATCAACTAACCACCCCAATCAAATACTTTATTATCTTCTTTTGACTGACAAATTTAAGAAAAACTATAACAAATCTGTAATGCAAAACTATATGAAAGTCTTTATAATAAAACAAAAATGCTAGCAAATCAACTTCTTTTAACTCCTAATGATATTTCTACAATTATCAAAATTATGGACAAAATTAAAAATTATCTAAATACCTTTCATATCTTCTCCAACCTATTTTCAATAAACTTATTCAAAGACCACATCTTCTTTAGTTTTTTCACTTCCAAAAAAACTATTAAACCAGTATATCAAAAGAAATTTAATAAAATTGAAAAAGACTTTTAGAAAAAATACAAAAAAGAATACAACTTCAACTTTATTGATTTTGAAACAAAAAAGAAAATCTATATTATAGTGTATACAATTTTATCAACTATCTATCTCAGAACTATTGACATCAATAGCATGCCAAGTTTTCTCACATACAGTATATTATCAATTATTTCATTAGAAAATCACAATTTATTATTGACTTCAATGAATTCAAGGAAAAACTCAAGGAATATTTTGATAACATTCTTCCTGAATTTCCATCTTCTCCAACTAAAATTCTATCAAATATCAAAATTAAACTTCTATACAATCCTCCTCTATGTAACAAATTACAACCTATTTCAATCTTATATATACACAGATCTTATTACAAGTTTCAAAAACTCCTAAACAACTTCTTCAAAATTAATCTTCACTTCTAGCAAATTCCAATGACCTACTTTCAAAATACAAGAAAATATTTTCAATTAAAAAATATAACAAACTAAACAAACTCTCTAAATTAAAAAATTTCCTTTATAAAAATTACCAAGTCCCTTCAAACTTTCAGAAACTTTCTTTGAACTTCAAAAAATTATTACCCTCAATTTATCATCTTCTTGAACCAAAATACAAAAACTTTTTTCCCTTCAACTCCAGAGATAGCACCTTAACAATTTAAGAATTAACAACACTTTTTTGCAAAACTTACTACTTCAAACTCTTGCCAAATAACTTCTTTTATATCAGAAAAAAACAATATTTCTTTTTTAACAAAGTTTTAAATCTAGAAATAAATATTTTCTTACTCTTAACAAACTCTTCTAATATATCAACCCTTTTAAACTCTTTCTCAAAAAAATACTTCTTTCAAATTCCTTTCACAAAGGAATAAATTGATATTTAAAAACAAAAAAATACAAATAAATATAATCAATTATCATTAACAAAGCCCCCCCTTCTAATAGAATTTATTACAATTAATGAAAAGACCAATACTAATTTCCTAATCACAAATAAAAAATTCCTTAGAGAAAATGTAATCAAGGCATATCAATACTATTAATTCTTTAAAATCTCAGAAAATTGGATCTAAATTCAATGCAAATCTTTTATTTCAAGCCCTATTGAACTCAAAAAATACTTAATAGAAAACAATATTAACATGGATATCTCTATTGTTAACAATATTAAATTTATTTCAAAAATCTGAAAGCTCAGAGAACATTTTGCTTTCCAATGCCTCACCAACAAATACATTATTCAAATTGAACTTTCTGAATCAGCTACAAATTTTTTAACTTTTTTAGATGATAAATAACACAATCAACTCTTTAAAAAATTTTTTTATTGAAAAAACCCTCTTAAAACTAACATATACAAAACCTTATATCAATACAACACTCCAATCACTCAAACTAGACTCACTTAACATAAGAAGTCTTAATAACCAAACAAAACTCAACTGTTTCCTCCAATATATTAAAAACAATAATTATAATATTTTCAGTATTTCTGAAACAAAACTTCAAACTATAAAAAAAATTTCTTATATCATTAACAACTTTATTATATATTCAAGTAACCTTGACCAAAGTCAAGCAGAAGTGTCAATAATAATTAACAAAAACCTCTCCAACCATCTTTACAAAACAACCAAATTCAAAGGCTACATCATCTCAATTTATCTTCAATTCAAATCAAAAATAAAATTATGTATCATACAAGTCTATCTTCTATATAACACAAACACAAGAAAAAATATTACTTCATATTGTCAAGCTTTGATAAATGACAATTCCTCAAAAAACATTTTCCATATTTTTATGGATAACTTTAACTTCACATTCAATCCAGTAGACAGAACTCAATCTGAATCAAAATACAAATCCCTTATTTACAAAAAACTAAAAAAAAATTATATTGATATATGGTGTCTCTTTTTCTCTTACAAAACTATATACACATTTACAGGACCTATAGGACAAAATCATATTGATCAAATTTAGATATCCAATGATATTGCTACTCAACCAAACAATAAATACTAAACCAGAATTCTATAGCAATCACAAAATCATCTCACTTTCTCTTTCCAGCTTTCTAATTATAAAATTTTCTCCATCACACACTACAACTTTAACAAAGTTATAACCAAACCTTGGGAAACAATAAACACTACTCTTGATAACAACTTAAAGCTCATATCCGAAAAATCTAATATTCAAGAGACTTGGAAACTCTTTAATAAAACTGTTATCAAAACTCTTAACAAATTTATTCTAAAAACAAAAATCCAAAAAAAGAAAATGGCTTACAACTTTAATAAATAATAAAATAATCATAAGAAAAAACAAAAAATTAACAAAAACAATCTTATTATTAACCACTAGACTTATAACAAAACAGATTTGAACAAATCAATAACACTATTCAAGTATACAGACTGCCCACTCAACATACACACAAATACCTATAAATGTCAACTTCTAATCCCTCTTAACTCTTTAAATATCTTTATCAAATAATATAATTAAAATAAAAGCTACACAAACTAATCTAATACATATACTTTTCACAAAACTATCTATCAACAATCCACAAATATTAATCAATATAGATCTTCTTGAATCATTAAAACAAAAATATCTGTCCCCTGCATCACAATTAATTATCAATTCTCTATTCTAATATATCGACACTAATCTTAAAATTCTACTTACTTTTAAACACAAATCCAACATAACAACTGTCACTTGGAACTATATACAATATTACAAATTTTTTTCAACAAATTTTAATTCAAGTCCACTGCCTTCACTTCTATATGCAATTATTATTATTCTTCTCTCTAATAACTTGAAAAGCTATAAATTCTTTACTACATATTTAAAACTGATCAAAAAAATTCTTTCACCTTCACTCTCAAATCACAGAAAAAAATGTAAAATTCCATACTTTATTACTATCTCAAACATCCACAACATAATCCAAACTCTAGAAACTTTTTATAACTTTTACAAACCTATCCCTACAATTAAAAAATTCAATTGTCAAATTCATACCTCCCACAAATCAATATCATTGATACTTCATCAATTCAATACACACTTACTGATTACAATAATCAATTAATACTAAGGTTCCTAATAGTATCATTTTGGTACCAAGTTAGTATTGAATTTATTATAAGTTTAATATAATGGGTCACAACCCATATATTAACTTTATTATAAGTTAGTATCAAGTCGGTACTATTTTGATACTCAGTTTGGAACCCTAACTAATACCTTCAACATGATAATATTTGAAACAGTTAAACAAAACCATTAGATCTTAGAAATAATCTTCTCCAAATAAGCAAAACCAATTTTCAAATTAGATCTCTCCTTTCTTACAAATATTCTTAAATTCTTAAAAACCTGTCAATTAACAATAACAATCCAAAATATATAACTTTTGCTTAAAAATTCTATATTATGCACTTCTAATCAAATATTATCTATATTATGCGCTTTTAATTAAATATAATCTATATATCACACTGCCACAGATCTATACAAACAATATATGCCTATGCTACAACATTTCCTTAGAAACAAAAAAATAATAACAGACACCTAAACATTAATTATTAAAAAACTCAAAAACAACAAAAATTTGAACACTAACTTAATTCAAAAAATAATTAGCAATTCTCTTGACTTAATCAATTTTTTGACAGGAATACTTTAATTCAAAAACTTTTTTAACAATTTCAAATCAATTCAACAAGATCAGAAATCTCTCAATCTAATCCAAAACAAAATGTTTGAACTTATTTATTTTTATATTTGGATTTCCAGAAACAAGAACATAATAGCAAAAGAGAAACTCTTCGACATATTACAAAACATAAAACACAAAAAAAATAACAATAACAAAAACAAAACACTCAAAAAAACCAATCAAAACCAATAAAACACAAAAATTAATTCAATTAATGACAAATATATCCAACATAACAAACTAATTAACGTTATACTTAAACTATTCTTTCAAAATTCTTCCATGTTTTTTCAAAATAAAATAAATTATTAAGAAGGCATTAGCCTTTCAAGATTAGATAGTTCCTTTCTTTTTTCTTGCTCAAATTTTTTTTTATAGAAATACAGTATATCTAATATGGTAATAGGTTAACATGTATAGCAATGTATCTTATATCTTAATATTAATCATGTAACAACTTTACTCTATTAATAAAGATTATGAGAAATACCTCACTTAACATAAAAAAAAATAATAATAAATCTAAAAATAAGAAATTTTAAAAAATAGAAATAATAAATAAAATATATACTGTATAAATAATAGATATAAATATAATATATATATTATTTGATAATATATAAGAATTCTAATAATTCAATTTAATTCAATTTTTAATTCTTAGATTTATATTAAATTTAATATATAAATTATAATTCATTATTATTTTTAATAGTATTATATTCTTCTGATTATAAGCACTTTTATAATTTTTGAAAAAAATTTTAAAAAATTTTATTTAAAAAAAATATATAAATTAATATATCTCAGTATTTAATAATTGGATTTTAATAAAAATTATACTATTAGATTCCTCTTAATAAGGGCTTTTTAATAATATATTTTTTATCCAAATCAGATCGATATTGATCAAATTATTAAAAAATAATTTCTTTTGATTATAAGCACCCCACAAAAATAAATCTAACATAAATCCTAAAAAGGGGTGCTTATAACTGGGAAAATACATATTTTAAATTTTATATAGGTTTATATAAATCTGATCAATTCCAATTTTCATAACTATAATAATATGTAATAAAGTAAAGAGTTTAATTAAGAATATATTAGATTTTAACAATAAAATAAAGTTATAAATAAACTTTTATCTTGTTTTTTTTGTATATCTAAAATATTTGTATTTTATATTATATAATTAAATAAGAAATTAAAGCTTACTTAAGAAAATTAATATAGAAAGATTCTGAATTAGTCAATTGAAAAATTAAATAAAGTCAATTAAATTGAAAATATATTTTAAAAGTAAATGAAAAATTTATTTTATTGTTAATTCAAAAAAATAATAAGCAATATGGATTAATAATTGACTTGCTAATTAGTTTATAATATACTGTATATATGATATAAATTATTTTACTGTTGATTTAATTCCTAAAATTTTTAAAAATATTATACTATAACTTGATTATTTATATGTTTTAATAGTAACTTAATTAACTATATATCAAATATTGTATTTATTGTATTAAGGATTTACAAGTTTTTATTATATTGTTATAAGAAAAAATAATGAGTAGATAATAAGAAATTATAAGGATAAGTATATCAAGTATAAGTAATATATTAAATATAATAGATATAATAGATATAAAGTAAAAATATATATATATGACCTAAGAATGGTCAAAAAATAAAAAGAATTAGAACAAATATTGTACAATTGTTAAATAAAAATCATTTTTATTTTATAAACTATTGTCTTGTAATTGATCCCAGTATTATGTAGCTAATAGAACTGCTGCATACAAAGTAATCAGTTAAATCTATATTAGCATTATGAACTTTGACCAAGTTCATATATCTCTTTTGAACAAAAACTATTCCAATTATTATATGATGTGAGACAGATCAAAGTGACTAACTTATTGTGATTTTACTGTAAAAATACATATAACTTATGATAATATATAAAAGAGAGAAAAATGTATTGAAAAGACAACAGTAAAGATATATATTTTTATTAAATATTTAATTTATTATTTAATTTCTTAATTTACCTTATACTGTATTCAAATGTTTTTATTTAATGTTATACAATTGATAATTGTGACATAGTAATAGACTCACTGATTACATTTCTATTTAACCATAATATAATACTTATATTGTATTATTGGATTTTTACTTACTAAGATTCATAAATAGTCTTAGCTTGCAGCTTGGTTAAGAATAAAAAAATAGTATAAAAATAATATATTTTTTTGAAATGCCATTAAATATATATACAGTATGTGGGTAATTATTTTTGAAGGTGGCTGGAAATTTTCTGGTGTGATCCTAAAATATACATTATATATGTATTGTTTAAAAGCTGGGTCTGAAAAAATCATATCTAGCATTTTTGTCACCTTGAAAAATAATTACCCATATACAATATTTAAATAATATTACTAATTAATATAAAAATATTTTAATTGAGACTACTAAAAGATTAATATTTAATTTTTTTATATTTTTTAAATCGATGTTTATTAATTAATAATACAATTAATTTTTCCAAAAAATTATGGGTACCACTGTATAATTATGAAAAAATAAAGAAGCAAATATTATCTTGTATGTTATTATACTTAAATCGCTATTATATTGTAAAAGGTATACCCTAGTAAATTTTGTAATAGTGTCGACGATCGCGTATTATAGAGGTTGCCAAAACGGGTAATCGACCCTCAACCTCGTTATTTCTTTATTTCTTTTATTTCTTTTATTTTCTTTTGCCATAAGAAAAAGTATAAAAACGATGTAAGAAAATGTAGTAGAAAAAAGGAGGAGTAAAAAAATTAGTCAATAAAAGAGTGTTAAAATCGACCTACTTATCGCACTGTTCTGACCAATAAAATCCCCCCCAAATCACACAAACTCGCCAAATCTACGCCTCTTTCTGCCTTCAAGCCCCCCTGTTATGACAGATACCCCTGTCGAAGTGTCGCGAAGTCTAGGATTTCGCCGTTACTGCTGATAGACCCCTGACCCGCGACAATAGGTCTGGGGAACGGCATGAGGGTATGGCGTGGTGCTGTATGGTGCATGATTGTTGAGCTCAGTGCCTCCAGAAGCTTGTTGGGTTTGCATGACACGACGATATATTAGGGAGACGGAATAGTATAAATAGCCAATGCACCCCAAATGAAAAAATAGAGAATTAATTAATTTTTTTAGAATAAACGATCATCTATACTTTTGCCACGATAATAATTAATAAACTTACCTTATTTGATATTCGTCGCTCCAAGAGAATCCAGGAAGACCATAAAGCCTTTTGGTGAAGGGTTAAGTATGAAGACTAATAAGAGAGATGGGAAGTTAACCTTATTATCACATACAGAAGTACCTTTGGTGTTGCAAGCAATAAAGACCCACTTACCCGTCGTCTTGGTGACAGACTCGCCGGCACGGATAACACTAGAAAAATATCATAAATCTACAGTATATGCTAGTACTATCAAGAAATTCAATAAAACAATTAGTTTTATTAATTAAGGCGTTATATAATATGTTAGCCAAATTTGGTAAAAAATATTTGGGCCTTTTATATATCACGGCGCTTTATGTCGGGGCTCCATTAAAAGGGATGTTTTGCATTAAAAATTACGATATATGTACTTGCATAATCCTTATTATGGTGATTTGGAAATTTACGCACATCAAATTTTTCAATCGTCCTAATGCAGTGTGTCATAGCGAACTCTTGCAGCATCTGTGCAGGTTTTCAATGAATTTAGATGCTGTAAAATTTTTGAATTACGATAACCTCCATTCGAAAATAATCTGCACAGGTACAGGCGGGTGACAGAAAATTAGGACGTCTATCAATTTTTTATAGTAAACATAATAAAAATTGAAGTTTCTGTGCTATATGAAAGTTACCATTTTTTCTAATAAATGATTTTTTATTTCGCACCAACATTGAATTAATCAATTACATATCTTGAAAATATATTTTTTTTTATTTTTTAAAATTTTTTTACAGAAACCGATCTAATTGAGAAAAAAAGTTAAGAATTTTTCCTAAGTATTATATATAAAAATCATAAAAAATCATAAAATCAGGTTTTAGTGACAGGGTCGATCCCTATAGGAAAAGTTTTTAGAAAGAAAAAGCATCTTTTCGAGAATTACAATTGATGCCTTACATAATTATATAAAATAAAAGGTTGTTATTATAAAAATTATAAACTTTTATATGGCACGAAAATTTCAATTTTTACTATATTTTATTATAAAAAAATTGATAGGCGTTCTAATTTTCTGTTACCCATCTGTACAGTATTGGTCAAATGACCACACAGGTGTGATAAGGATTTGTTCCAAATAGCAACTTAAACTCTGTTTAAAAGTTGGATCATATACTGTATACGGGAGTGTATGGAAATTTTCAATAAAAGAATTCTTAACCAAAGACGTAAGAACCTTGATCATTCGCGCTAGGCTCATGTTGTACATTAGATTTTCTCCCTAGGCTCATATGTTGTGCATTAATATTCGGACTACATAAAATGTTGATTGAATTCTTCATTGAAAAGCTGCCCTCACAAGTATATAAGTGAATAATACACGCCATCGTCTTTTGTTTTCTTCGAGTAAAAGCTATGGTAAAAATTGTCGATATATTTTTAAAATCATACACTTATCTCTCCGTTTTGGGAGGAAATTTTTCTCGTCCCATTACTGAGCCTTTTTCATATACACAAGTTGATAATAATACTATGGCATCCTCGTTTCTCACACAATTGAATGAAACTAATTTTGTTGCTTATGATGACAAATTTCATAAAATTATTGAAATCAATCCAAAATTAGAAGTACTTGCTACTGCAAACTACAAATTTGCTCACGAAGCTGGTGTATATATAGCAGCAAGAAATGAAGTTTTGTTCACTTCCAATCGTCTTGGTAATACCAGTACAGCCGATCAATATACGGAAATCAATAAGATTAATCTTTCAACTAAAAAAGTATCCACTGTAAAGCCATCTTCTCCTATCCTCCTTGCCAACGGCGGTACATTCCATAACGGAAAGGTTATTCTTTGTGCCCAGGGACAACGAGACATTGGTGGATCTATTGTTTCTATGGACCCTCGTTCAAATGAAACT
>CAJVPV010002159.1:0-13711 GCA_910591835.1 Acaulospora morrowiae
CTTCTTATAAGAAACGGCGCTTTGCAGATCACGGCGCCAGATACCATATTAATTCTATTCAAACCACCTTCACCTGGGGTTGAACTGGTATCTTGTGATCTGGACCTGGGAGCACTGACCACTGTGCTATAGATCCACAGGTCTTTTAAGTTTGAAGATATTATTTGGCAAGGTATTATAAATATAAAAAGATTTTTTCCATTTTGACTTTAGCTTTCCTATAAAATGTTTATCTTTAATAGCATTATATATAGTATTAATATCTTATTTTCGATTTTCAATTTTTTATATCTTGTTACTTTTTGATCAAATCTTTGTTTCTGTTTTTGTTATTCCTTGTGAATATTTCTTTTTTGCTTATTCTTATTGCTATAGAAAATCTTCTAATAAAGAATACAATTGATTAAGAATTGTTAGTTACAATATTTTATCTATATCTGTTATAAGCATTTGTAGTTTTTGTTCATAAAGTAAATAAAATAGTGTTATTTTTGTTAAAGATTGTTTTAATATTCTATAAGTAAAAAGTACTGATAAAATATATTGATTCCAATCTTTTTTGCTTTCTATTAATTTTGCAAGAGATTTACATAAAGTTCTATTAAATCATTTAATCAATCTATTGGTTTAAAAATAGTATGATATAGATAATAAATATCTTATCTCAAATTGTTTAAGTAATCCATCTATTATTTTGTTTCAAAAGTGTATTCTTCTATTAGACATGATTTATCAATATTAGTTGGAGTTGGATAATTTGTGTATAAAGTGAAAGTTATTATATCATCTTCATTATTATTATGATAATATAAATAATAGCAGTAATAGTTATTGTTTCTTTAATTATCACAGATATAATGTTATTTTTATTATTCCTTTGAAGATTGAATTTCTTCAAGACAATTTCTAAAAGGTGTCAATTAAATAAATGTTCTATTTTCAAATATTAATTATCAAATTTGCATCTAATAAGTAAAATATATTTCACAATCACTATCAATTCTAAAAATAAAACTAATATTATTTGCTAATATAATTATAACAATATAATAAAATTTATATAATTCATTAAATTGAAAAGTTAAAAAAATTTTAAAATTAAATATTATTTTTAGTTCTAATAAAACTATCAAATTTTTATTAATTTATATAATTAGATATTTATTTTAAAAAAAAAAATTCTTTATTAAATTATATAATAAAAATTTTAAAAATTTTAATTAATCTATATATTTTAAAACATTTTAAAAGAGATCAAAAAAAACAAAAAAAAAATATTAACAAAAATTATTAAATAATTAAGTCACTTTTTGATTTTCACAAATTTCAATAGTTTATTTAACAATTACTTTCTTCACATTATTAAATTCACATTTTTTATATTACCTATTAAACAATGGCCATACTGGCTGATCTTAACCTAACAGAAGCTAAAAACAGGTCAATCTGTGTTTGGGACATTTCCCTAAACATCAATAAACAAGAAATTAAGCAAAAACTTACTTAATTTGAAGAAATCAAAAGATTTAAAATGAATACTACAGGCATGTGACAATGCATACTAGTCGAGTTTGCAGAACAAGAAGACTATAACAAAATTTGCACAAGATGGAGCATTCTATTTAAAGGAGAGCTCCTAAGAATCTACCCTCTCTTAAAAACATTTGAGGTTAAACAAACACAGGACAAATATACTCTGAGACTTATTAATTTCTCCCCTGGAACCATAGGCTATAATCTACATGACATCATCAGTACCACCAAGGCAGCATCGTGCCACATCCCTAGAAATCAGAACTACACAAAAAAACGCTTCACCTTCTTGAATTTTACCTCAGCAGAAGCAAAAACACAAGTCAAGAATCAGAAGGTGCACCTGGGAGAAACACTTCTCTACTGGCATGAAGTAGAAGAGAAACTTTGTGCAATTTGCAATGCAGCAGATCATCTAGCAGCACAATGCACAATCAAAGCTAAATGCCAAGAAAAATAACAAATGTTTAAAGATAAAGCAAAAAGATACAGCTCTCTTTACTAGAAATTCAAACCAGAGGAAATAGTACAAATCAAAAAGCTTTTTACCAAGCAAACAAACAAACTGATTGGCCAAGATAGGCATAGAACATGGAAACAATTCAACAAAGTATTAGATAGATTTGTCAGCAAAGATACATTCACCCAAATAGCCAAACAGGGCCTCAACAGGCCCTTCAACCTAACAGCAAACAATCCAATAGCAATAATAAACCTCCAATCTTCACTTACAGAAGTTCTCAAAGCAGTGCAAACAATAGGAGCAGAACTGAAGCAGATAAAGGAATCAATCAACGATTTCAATACCAGAGTTAACAACCTTGAAGATTTTACCTATTATTATTCTATAGACAATGAAGAGCAAATGAAAGAAGCCATTGTGACAGGAAAAAATTATCTTGATCAAAACACAACCCACCTGACAACTCCAGAACCAAAAGACTTTAACTACCAATAGAAAAGACAAGCAATAAGTCCGACAGTAGATACACTAAGCATTAGGGAACAACAAATCAACCTGAACTCTAGGATGGCAAGTATCGATGATACATTCCAAAGTATCATCGGCACACTAAACCAATTGATAAACAATACAACAACCACCCTCCACCAATCAGATACTGATGAATACTAAGGGAAAAAAAGAAGCATCACACAACAATACACTATTTCTTCCAGCAGATCAGACAAGAACAACACATATTGACACACAATCATCTCTCGAGAAAACAACCAAATGGAAACTATTAACACACAATGTAAGGGAATTAATGACCTGACCAAAAGACAGACAATATTTACATACTGTGCTACAAGAGACACCGATATAACAATATTTACTGAGACACAAATACAAAATAAAAATTGCAAATATTGGAAACATTCAAGCTATAATATTATTTGAAAAAAAATAACAAAAAAGCAGGAATAGCAGTAATGCTTAAAAAAGAACTAAGTAAATACATAGATAAGATAAAAAAATATCCGGGAGAGGAATAAGTATAGATCTCCAGTTCAAGGGGAAGAAACATATTGGTATTATAGGAATCTATATACCAGCAGCAGATGGACAAGAAAAGAAAGCAGTCAACAAGTAGATAGAAAAAGAAATTCTCAGCAGACATGGAAAAAACTGGAATACAATAATACTGAAAGACTTTAACTCAGTGACAAATCCATAAATTGATCATAGATCAGCCTCTAACAAAAAACAAAGATCACAGCTTCCCATCTTCACAGCATTACAAATTCTAAAGAACCTAAACTATACAGATTGCTATAGGAAACTCAATCCCATCAACCTGGAATACATATGGCAAAACTCCAGAAAAACAATATCAAGACTAGACTATATCTGAATATTAGATCACAAAGACTGGCATCCAACAAAAACAAAAATTAGCTCGGTAGCTATGATAACAAATAGTAATCATGCTATAATCCAAACCAGCATCTTACTTTCCAACTTCAATACAATCCCAAGAAGCCCTGCAAGAAAGCAAACAGAAACCAGATATACCACAATAGAAACAACTCCAGAAAACTGGAAGAAGTTTTATGAAGAAATCCATTATATTCTTCAACAACAGGAAACATATATAGATCTAAATACCTCTTTATCTGACAAGCTCTGGAACCTAACATGGGATGCCATTAACAAAGCATGTTCCAAACACATCACTAAAATCAAAATCAGAAGAAACAAGGGAAGGACTAACCCCAAAGATATTCCCCAAAAGAAAAGAAATTAATAGAAATCAGAAAGCTTTATAGCAAAGGCAAACAATACTTCAAACATAACATCCGATCAGCAGATCTAATTGCAAGTATCCACAAATCAATTCAAAAAATAAATCAGGAAGGTGAGATAATCAGTGATCCATCATGGAATGAATCTAACTATCAGACATCAGCAGCAAAAGAATGGCTAGAAGAGATTAAACAAGCTTAAAAAACGATATATAAAAGTTTCGCCACCTTAACACACAAGAGAATACAGGAGAAGATACAAAAAAACACAGAAAAAAGATTCATTCACCTGTCTACAAACAAGAAGAAAATGATAAACTTTATTCTCCAAAAAGAAAGGAACAGCATCATGTTTGACAAACTAATCATCTACAAAGATCCCATCACAGTTGTCACAGAATCCATGGAAATTAAAAAGAGGATAACAGAATACTTTTAAAGATCTCCTGATCAAACACCACCATAGGAAGAGAACTGGAACATATGGAGACAAGAATACCAGCCCAACCCAGAAATTCAAGCAAGCTGGTATAACACATGTATCCAGGAAATCATACAAGCAGAAGTCAAAAATATAATCAAAAAATCAAAATCAGAATCAGTACCTGGGAAATCACAGATAAACTATGCAATACTTAAACATCTAGGTCCAAAAGGAATAGGAAGACTCACAACTCTCTTCAATCATATTCTTCAAACCAAAGAAATTTCAAGGAAATGGCAATACAATCTACTATATCTAATCCTCAAAAACTTGGACTGGCAATATGATCTCAACCAAACCAGACCCATCATACTCCTGAAAACAGTAAAGAAGACCTTTACGAAAATAATTAACAACAGACTAGCAGAAACCTTATCCTGACATCAAATCCTATCACCTCTTAACTGGGCAGGACTTCCTAGTAAAGGAACATATGAACCAATTATCATCATCAACCATATCATGAAAGAAGCAAGAGAATTAGAAAAAGAACTATGGATGCTAAGCCAAGACATTAGCAAAGCATATAACTCCATAAGGTATGATAGGCTTGATCAAGCAATGGAGCATATCAAAATCCTACAAACAATTTGTGACATCATTATGAACTGTATTATGGAATGCACAAGCCAAGTAATTATGCAACATGGACTTATCGAATCATTCACTATAAGGTTAGGCATAGACCAAAGCGATAGAATATCTCCCCTTCTCTGGTGCATATACTATGATCCACTAATAAAAAAGATAGAGGATCTAAGACTGGGATACAACTTCAACATCAAAATCCCTACAACATGCTTCGGACATTGAAACCAGGGAAAAGTCCACATCTCTTCCATTTCATACATGGATAACACAACATGGTTCACAAACTTGAAAAAGAAGATGGAAAAAATCCTCAGCCTGGTAAAAAGCTTTGCAAACATAGCAGAACTAAAGATCAATCCAAACAAATCAATACTTCTAACTATAAATAACACAAAACAACCTACTATCGCATTCCAGGCAAGCACAATTCAAGCATAAGAAAAAGAAACAGCGATAAGAATTCTTGATATATGAATAACAAGCAAAGGTTCAAAGAAATACCAGAAACAGCTAATAATTAACAAAACTAACTTCATAACAAAATTATTTTGCAGAAAGAAAATAACTGATAAACAGTACAGATATATTATCAATCAAGTATTAATGTCAGCCCTCGAATATCTAATCCAGGACACAATTCTCACCCAACAGGAATGCAATCAAATCAATAGTAAAATCATTTCAACTTTCAAACACAAACTTGGTCTTCCACGAACAGCAATAAATAATAGTATTCATCTATATATTGAATACAAGATCTTTAACATATATGATAGGCAACTTAAGCTTCAAATAATCAGATGGCTTCAAGACCTAAATGCAGAGAATATCACAGGTCAAATTACAAGGGTAAGGCTCCAACACTTATAAAATTGGGCTTGGACAACAAATGATATCCTAGACACAAACTACAGAATCACTTTCCCTTCCTGATACAATCTATCAGCAAAAATCCTCCTTCTCCTCAAAGCCAACAACCTCTATATAAATACAATTAAGAAATATCAACTAACATTTCCAATACAAAGAAACAATAGAACAACCATTAAAGACCTTATGCCCTTCCAATGGTTTAACAAAAACAGAAACAACCTAAGAAAACACAATATAATCTATATAAGGCAAATAACTAATACCACTAATTCATACTGTATAATATGGACCCACTTCAAAACTCAAATGGAGGCAAAATATATTGAAAGAAAACCATTCTGGTTCGAGGACATTATAATAGCATATCAAGAGAAGGAAGAGCATCTAAGGGAACCAGTAATAAATTCCTTTGCCATATGTGACCTGGCAAATCAAAACAACATTCGAAAACACAGATACATCATAATGATTATTGATCACAATATATATATTGAAAAAGTTAACAAAAGGATCAAAGTTTTTAACAATATATTCAAAGCCCAACACTTCACACAAATAGCAGGAGATTCTCCAATCAAGAAATATAATGGATGCGAACTCAACATATAAAACAAACCAAACAAATGCATTCGGGAGGTTCGCACAAAAGCAGCAATAGCAATACCAGTCAAGCAAACAAAAAATAGCTCGAAACCATACAACTCAATAATAGACAACCTCCTACAGGTTCAAGTCTCACCAAACTCAATTAGACAAATACATCAGTGAAGTGAGTCACAATCAAAAAGGACAGACATACCATATATAAACATCACTAACGATATAGAAATGGAACCAGAAATTTCTAATATGCTTACAGAATTAAAACTTCAACATCAAATTCAAGTAAAATTAGAAAGAATCAAGCAATACATATAAGACTGGAATGCAGTTGACATATATACTAATGGGTCAATGGAAAAGTACAATGACATATATATTAAAATGGATGTAGAAGGAATAATAGTCAATCTGGCAACACAAGAACAAGTGAAATTTAAAGGCAGATGTGAAGGATTTCCATCTTTCACAAGAGCAAAACTATTAGCAATCCTTATAGTACTATTACTTCTTAACACAAAGACTAGAGCAACAATATACACAGATAGCAGAATACAATTCACACAATCGAATCCAAGACCACCCAAAAGAAAAGAATTGTAAAGAGTACTAATCTCATAACAACAACACTTATAATAGACAAAATCCAGTCAAGAATAACATTCACCCATTTCAGAAAGATCAAAGAACATGCAGGAAACAAAAATAATGAACGAGCAGATGAACTGGCAAAACTGGAAAGAGAACTAAGCTATGAATGGATAATTGGAATAAATAGTAAACAATTAACAAGCATGAGATACATGCTTAAATGATATAAAAATGATTTAGATGTTGGAATCAACGGATTTATGAAACAATGGCAAAACAGCAAGTGGATAAGTGTATGGGTCATGCAAAGAAAATATAATGCATGGCTCAAATTGGAGAATAAGAAAGAAATAGATTGGAAAAGAACATGTGCAAGCTTGTCACTATTCAAAATTACTAATTTCAACACTAGTCAACAAGATTACAACAATAGAATTTTCAGATACAAACTTTTGAACAATGAGTTACCAACAAAGAACAAACTGAGCGCAAGAAGGCCAGACTTGTATAAGAATGGCAACTGCCCATGGTGCAACCAACAGGAGAATTCAAAACACATCTTCACTAAACACTATAATAATCGGATTAGGGAAAAGTATTTGAAATCTTAAAAGAGGAAATATCTAGCAGAATGGAAAAAGGAAAAAAAGAATACAAATGGCATAACCAACTTGAACTCATTATTAACAAGTCTGAAAAAAGCCTAAAACATATAATCAAGGGAGTTTACAACAAAGATCTAATAAAGTTGATTGGAAATCTAAACGGAACAAAGATAAAAGACATACTTAAGACAGCCACAAACAGGATAACAGAAGAATTACATAAAATATGGATACAAAGATGTGAGTAGTTTCAACGATAGAAGAAAAGTGAAAATATTAATAGAAAAGAAAAAAGAAAGAAAAAGAGTAATATATAGACAAATTAATCCACAATATCTTTAAATTCACAAAAGGGAACCAACAGGCAGGAGAAAATATGGAGTATGTATAGAAAACTACTTGAAAACTAGGGCTCCTAATGATACCACTTTGATATCAGTTCGATATTGGTTTGACACTTAATTTATTATAAATTTATATGAGTAGGTTACAACCCATATATTAAATTTACTATAGATCAGTATCATTTCGATACTATTTCAATACCAGTTCGATACTTTTCAGAGCCCTATTGAAAACTGGCTTGACCAGGGGAGGAATATAATTAATTTTCATTTTTATTTTCATTTTTTATATAATAACAATATTAGTGGAGCCTTGGTATGTTAGCATGATATATACCTTTGGGATAAGTTAATAGCAACAAGCCGATATGGAAGAAATTCGATATAGTTTAATATGCATTTAGAATAGTTTATAGATAGTAGTTCTTGTACGAGAAATACAAATATAAATTAAATAAAGTATGTCTGGCTAGTTAAAAAAAAGAAAAAAAAATTAAACAATAATATTGTTTATAATGAGTCAATCAAACAAAGTAATTAAAGTTGATCTGTGGGTCTATAGCACAATAGTTAGTGCTCCACAGATCAGATCACAAGATACCGGTTCAACCCCAGGTAAAGGCGGTTGAATAGAATTAATATAGTATCTGGTACCATAACCAATCATGTACTGTTTCTTATATAAAGCCATTCACATGCCGATCCGGTAAGGCGTTGAGATTGTGATTTCCCATTAAGGTGTTGCAACATAACGATTATCTGGTTGGTGTATGATGATCGTCAAGAAGTTCTCCCTTCATATACAGGTTGTGCAAGCCCCCTGTGTATGTCATACCCAATAGGCCGAATTCGACCATTCCAGAATTTTCTAGTTTGGAGCTATCCCAATCTGACGCTTGCTTAAAAGAAGTTGGTTCCATCGAAAAGGATCTACTGAAGCCGCAGGTGGTGACAAGGAGCAAGTATCCTCTCTGAGAGTTCAAACGAAAAGTATCGTGGTGTCTGGAAATCTGATGACCAAACCACTGAGGGATAGACATAGCTCTTAGAAACTGGGTTATAGATTAGGTGGTTTAAACTAGTGGTAGGCATTCCCCCCTATAGAAACCCCACCCGATATGTAAAATACCACACCTTAAGTATACAGTTCACATGTTGGGTTCAAAAAAGATGGATGGTAAGCTAATACATCATGGTATTAGGCAGTGTTGGTTTACAATTGTAGACTACATAATCGATACAATGTATAATTTCCAATTGTAAAAGGATACTTGATATAATTCGATTTACACAAGTATTAATAAAGATTTGCATCATTGCACATTTATTTATAAAAAAAAAAAAAACAAAAACAAAATAATTAAAGTTATTTATTTTTTTTTTTCAACTAGCCAGGCCTTGCCTAACATATTTTATTTAGTTTACATTTGTATTTCTCATACAAGAATTACTATCTATAAACTATTCTAGATGTATATTAAACTATATTGAATTTCTTTCATATCGGCTTGTTGCTATTGACTTACCCCAAAAGTGTATGTCATGCTAACGTGCCAAGGCTCCGCTAGTATTGTTATTATATAAAAAATAAAAATTAAAATTAAAATTAATTATGTTCTTTCCCTGGTCAAGCCAGTTTTCAAGTAGTTTTTTATGCATACTCTGTACTTCATTCTGCTTGTTGGTTTCCTTTTGTGAATTTAAAGGTATTGTGAATTGGTTCATCTGTATATTGCTCTTTTTCTTTCTTTTTTCCTTTCTATCGATGTTTTTGCTTTTCTCCCATTGTTGAAACTGCTCACATCTTTGTATTCATATTTTGTATAGCTCTTCTGTCATTCTGTTTGTGACTGTCTTAAGTATGTTTTTTATCTTAATTCCATTCAGATTTCCAATCAACTTTATTAGATCCTTGTTGTGAATTCTCTTGACTATATGTCTTAGGCTTTTTTCGGACTCGTTAATAATAAGTTCGAATTGGTTATATCAATTGTATTCTTTTTTTCCCCTTTCTATTCTGCTAAATATTTCTTCTTTTAAGATTTTTAAATACTTTTCTCTAATCTGGTCATTATGATGTTTAGTGAAAACATGTTCTGTATTTTCCTGTTGATTGCACCACAGGCAATTGCCATTCTTATACAAGTCAAGCCTTCTTATACTTAGTTTATTTTTTGTTGGTAACTCGTCATTCAGAAGTTTGTATCTGAAGATTCTATTGTTGTGATCTTGTTGGCTAGTATTGAAGTTAGTAATTTTGAATGATGATATTCTTGCCTATGTTCTCTTCCAATCTATTTCTTTCTCGTCTCCTGATTTGAGCCATGCTTTGTGTCTTCTTTGCATAATCCATGTACTCATCCACTTGCTGTTTTGCCATTGTTTCATGAATCCATTGATTCCTACATCTAAATCATTTTTGTACCATTTAAGCATGCATTTCATGCTTGTTAACTGTTTACTATTGATTCCAATAATCCATTCATAGCCTAGTTCTCTACCCAGTTTTGCCAATTCATCTGCCCGTTTATTATTTTTGTTTTCTATATGTGCTTTGATCTTTTTAAGATAGGTGGATGCCTTTCTTGACTAAATTTTATCTATTATTAGTGTTGTTATTATAAGGTTGATGCTTTTCACAATTCTTTTCTTTTGGGTGATTTTGGATTTGATTGTATAAATTGCACTTTGACTGTCTATATATATTGTTGCTCTAGTTTTTGTGTTAAGAAGCAACAGCGCTGTAAGGATTGCTATTAACTCTGCTCTTGTGGAAGATGGAAATCCTTCATATTTGCCTTTAAATTCTACTTGTTCTTATGTTACTAGATTAACAATTATTTCTCCTATACCCATTTTAATATATGTATCATTGTACTTTTCCATTAACCCATCTGTATATATGTCAACTGCATTCCAGTCTTGTATATGGTACTTGATTCTTTTTAATTCTGCTTGAATCTGATGTTGGAGTTTTAGTTCTGTAAGTGTATTAAAGATTTCTGATTCTGTTTCTGCATCATTAATAATATCTATATATGGTATGTCCACCCTTTTTGGTTGTGACTCACTCCACTAATGTATTTGTCTGATTGAGTTTGGTAATACTTGAACCCATAGGAGATTGCCTATGATTAAGTTGTATGGCTTTGAGTTATTTTTTGTTTGTTTGACTGGTATTGCTATCGCTGCTTTTATGCTGACCTCTCGAATGCATCTGTTTGGTTTATTTTGTATGTTTAGTTCACATTCATTGCATTTTTCGATTGGAGAATCTCCTGCTATCTCTATGAAATGTTGAGCTTTGAATATATTGTTGAAGACTTTGGTCCTTTTATTGATTTTTTCAATATATATGTTGTGATCAATAATCGTTATAATGTATTTGCATTTCCAGATATTGTCTTAATTGACCAAGTCATATGTGGCGAAAGGATTTATTACTGGTTCTCTTAGATGCTCTTCCTTCTCTTGGTATGTTGTTATAATCTCTTTGAATCAGGATGGTTTTCTTCCTATATATTTTGTTCCTGTTTGAGTTTTAAAGTGAGTTCATGTTATACAATGTGAGTTTGTGATATTGGTTATTTGCCCATATAGATAATATTATGCCTTTTTAGGTTGTTTTTGTTCTTGTTGAACCATTGGAGGGCATCAAATCCTTAATGGTTGTTCTATCATTTCTTGGTATAGGAAATATTAGCTAATATTTATCTATTATATTAATGTGGAGTTGTTAGTTTTGAGGAGAAGGTGGATTTCTGTTGATAGGTTGTGACAAGAAGAGGAAGTGATTCTATAGTTTGCATCCAGGATGTTGTTTGTTGTCCAAGCCCAATTTTGTAAGTGTTAAAGCTGTGCTCTTGTAATTTGACCTGTAATGTTCTTTGCATTGAGGTCTTGAAGCCATCTGATTGTTTGGAGCTTGAGTTGCCTATCATATATATTGAAGATTTTGTATCCAGTATATAGATGAATACTGCTATTAATTGCTATTTGTGGAAGATCAAGTTTGTATTTGAAGGTTGAAATGATTTTGCTATTAATATAATTGCATTCCTGTTAAGTAAGAATTGTGTCTTGAATTAGATATTCAAATGCTGGCATTAATACTTGGTTAATATAATATATCTATACTGTTTATCGATTATTTTCTTTCTGCAAAGTAACTTTGTTATGAAATTGGTTTTGTTAATTATTAGCTGTTTCTGATGTTTCTTTGAATCCTTGCTTGTTATCCATGTATTAAGGATTCTTATTACTGTTTTCTTTTCTTGTGCTTGAATTGTACTTGCTTGAAATACCATGATAGATTGTTTTGTATTATTAATAGTTAGAAGTGTTGATTTGTTTGGATTAATCTTTAGTCCTGCTATATTTGCGAAGCTTTCTACCAGCCTGAGGATTTTTTTCATCTTCTTTTTTGAATTTGTAAACCATATTATGTCATCTATATATGAGATAGATGAGATGTAAACTTTTCCTTAATTCCAATATCCAAAGCATGTTGTAGGGATTTTGGTGTCAAAGTTGTATCCCAGTTTTAGGTTTTTTATTTTTTTTTTAGTGGATCATAATATATGTGCCAAAGAAGAAAAGATATTGTATCATCTTGGTCTATGCCTAATCTTATAGTGAATGGTTCAGTAAATCCATGTTACATGATTACTTGGATTGTTTGTTCTGTGACACAGTTCATGATGATATTACAAATTGTTTGTGAGATTTTGATACACTCCATTGCTTGATTCAGCCTATCATGCCTCATAGAGTCATATGCTTTGCTGATGTCTTGGCTTAGTATCCATAGCTCTTTTCCTGATTCTCTTGCCTCTTCCATGATATGATTGATAATGATAATTGGTTCATATGTACCTCCTCCAGGAAGTCCTGTCCAATTAAGAGATAATAGGATTTAATGCCGGAATAAGGTTTCTACTAACCTGTTGTTAATTATTTTTGTGAAGATATTCTTTACTGTTTCCAGGAGTACAATAGGTCTGGTTTGATTAAGGTCATGTTATCAATTTGAGTTCTTTGGGATTGGATATAGTAGATTGTGTTGACATTTCCTTGGGATTTCTTTGATTTGAAGAATACGATTAAAGAGAGTTGTGAGTCTTTCTATTCCTTTTGGACCTAGGTGTTTGAGTGTTGTGTAGTTTATTTGTGATTTTTCAGGTGCTGATTCTAATTTTGATTTTTTGATTGTACTTTTGACTTCTGCTTGTGTGATTTCCTGTATGCATGTATCATACCAGCTTGCTTTGATTTCTGAGTTGGGCTGGTATTCTTGTCTCCATGTGTCCTAGTTCTCTTCCTGTGGTAGTGTTTGATTAGAGAATCTTTGGAAGTGTTCTGTTATCCTCTTCTTGATCTCTGTGGGCTTCATGATGACTATTATGAAGTCTTTGTGAATGATTAGTTTATCAAACACGATGCTATTCCTTTCTTTTTGAAGGATGGAGTTTATCATTTTCTTCTTGTTCGTGGAAAGATAAATGAATCTTTCTTCTGTGTTTTTAAGTATCTTCTCCTGTATTCTCTTGTTCATTAAGGTAGCGAAACTTTTGTATATTGTTCTCCAAGCTTGTTTAATCTCTTCTAGCTATTCTTTTGCTGCTGTTGTATGGTGGTTGGATTCATTCCATGATGGATTGCTGATTATTTCGACTTCTTGATTTATTTTCTGGATTGATTTATAGATGCTTGCTATCAGATCTGCTGAATGGATGTTGTGTTTGAAGTATTGTTTGCCTTTGCTATATAGTTTTCTGATTTCTATTGATTTCTTTTCTTCTGGGAAAATGTCTTTGGAGTTGGTCCTTCCCTTGTTTCTT
>CAJVPV010002160.1:0-13709 GCA_910591835.1 Acaulospora morrowiae
TCTCAGTTTTCTCAGATTTGTCATTTTTGGGATCACCATTGCATAGATTCATGTGACCATGCAATTTCCCTTTCACAAATACTTTTTAAGGAATCATTTATTCATATTGTCCAGAGTTGAAAGTTTGTTATGTATTATTTTTATTCAAAAGAATTTTTTTTAGTTTTTTTTAATGATATTTCTAGAGTTCCTTCTACTCTATTTGCCTCTCAAAATCCTCTCTAGTCAAAGTTTTATGATTATTTATTTCTCTAAGCCATCTTTTTATATTTGGTTTTGATCTGCCTATTTTATCAAGGTGTTTCTTTTATATAATTTCTTAATGAATTCTTTTGCTCCTATATCTATAGGTATTCTATTTCAACAGAGTATCATTAAGGCTTCTTGTCAATATCACTTAGTCCATATAACTTCAGTTTCTTCTTTAGCCTCTTTTGCCAATAGATCTACCTTGTTGTTACTTATATTATTATTGTGTGCTTTAACTTTGGTAACTTGTTTCTTTTGTATTATATTAATATATCTCATCCATAGTTGCCAGTTCTTGCATTTTTTGTTTCTTTTTCCTATATTCTTGATCTAAGGATTTTATAGTATCTGGAAAGTATTGATATATGTACTATTATCTGTTCGAATTTTTATTTGGCTTTTTTGTAATACAACTAAGAATGTCAAAATGATTGCTACTAGTTCTGCTCACAATATTGAAAGCCAGTTGTCTACTTTTGCTTGAAAAGATCTATTAGGATTTGGTCCCTTCTTTTGTAACCATGCTGTATCCATCCTTAATGTTTGATCTTTTGCTTTTCAAAAGGATCCATCTATATAGAAGCAATAGGTCTGTTAATAGTTATTGTATTTGTTCATTCTGTATTCTTCGACAAGTACTTGGATATATTCTAAAAAATAGATATGTTCTTTAATTATTTGTATTCTGAAGTTTTTTATTTCAATCGCTCTTATACAATTGTTAGTAATTTCTTGTTTTGTAAAGTCTTTTAATACTTTTTTAACTTGATTTTTAGAACATGGAGACTAATTGAAATTTCTAGTTCAGAGGACTTTTTTAGAATTGAATATTGATTAAGAATTTCAATGACTAGAGGTTTGTTCTGTAATCTTTTGTTGCCTCCAATAGGATTTATTGAATTCAATAGATTTTTTATTAGATTCATAGAGTTTGACTATAAAGTAATTTCTACTTTTTGAAGTTTAGTTGAGTCTAACTTAGATTCTCTTTTTACATGGTAAACTTTTGTTTAGGGGTTTTAAAAATTTAAGTTGCCTTTATTTTTGTACCATAAGATTTCTTTCCAGTCTTTATCTTTGGCTAAGATTTTTCAATTCCATCGATACTGGTCTCTATCTAAATTTTTTAAAAAGAATCTTCTGTCTTGTTCTTCTTAATTCTACTCTTGCTATTTTTCATTTAAGACTCCATACTCATTTGTATATAAAGATTTAATTGTTTTGAATCAAGATAATATAGGTCCTTTACTGAAGTTAGATAAGATTTGTATAATCTTCCATAGTAATATTGTCTTTATATCTCTATTAATAAGTTGATCTATAAACATAATATTACATTTTTTAAATTTTTATTATTCAAAATTGGGCAAATAAATATAGTCAAAATTTTTGTTATATGTTCAGAAAGTCTAAAAATATTAGTTATTAAATTTTCATTTAATTTTATTAGGTGTATAAAAGTTATAAAAAAAAAAACCAAAAACTCGATTTTTTTTCTTTGATAAAAAATTTAAGTAAAAAAAAAAAATTAATGTTATTTAATATTTTATAGATTCTTTTTTAATAATAACACAAGTAGCAGTCCAATTAGATATACTAGTGATCAACTGACAACAATATCTAAGTAATATTTTAGATCACACTTTTTTAATAAAATCATCTAACTCTTTAATATTATTTGATTTTGACTCATGATATAGAGATTTTTTGACCTTAGCTCACAAATTTTCAATTGAATTAAGGTCAAGGCTCTGAGGAGACCAATCTATTGATCTAATTTTTTTTTTCAAGAATTCTTTTACAAGTTTTGTGATATAAGGACTTGTATTGTCTTGTTAAAAAATTGGACAATTATAATTACTTGGCAAAAATTTTTTTAAGATACAAAAAACATACAGTATCTTTGGAGAATCTCAATATATAAGGTATTAGTAATGAAAGATTCAAGTGGGACAAGGGACCAAACACCATATCAGGAAAAGCAACCCCAGTACATTTGATCCAGATCATAATCTACAGTAGGATTCAAGTAATTAACTGCCTATTTCTTTTTTTTTTTGGTGAAGAAGGCAATCGATACCTAATGGTTTTTATTGAACTTAATTCAAACCATATACAGTATATGAACAGTCTTATACATACTAATATTACTATTAACTATAAGTTTAACTGCTACCTAATCCATCTATGACCCAACTATGCTAACTTATACCATGAGTGTGTTGCTCACATGCCGGATGGGATTTTACAGGAGGTGAAAATTCTGCCACCAAATTAACTGCCTATTTCTTATGAAGCTTATATTAAATATGATTAGAGAAACCTTGAAAAAGATTAACAGTGGTCTTATCTGATTACAAAACATACTTAAAGTATCAAACAGACTGTTTTTTGTGGTCAAAAGTCCAATTATACCTTTTTTGTTTGTTTTGTAAAATGATTAATAGTTTTAAGGAAGCGATATATGATCTCAAATTTTTATCATATAATATATATGGTGCTGATAGAAACTTTTTTTTTGTTTTTATTGTAAAGATTGATAACTTGAGTAAGATTAAAACAGCAGTTACCATTAATAATTAATTTTTTTAACTTTTGTAATTAGCAGAAGAGAGGATCCTGGGATATCCAGTTCTTTTCTTTTTTGCCTCAACAATATCTAGCTGACAAAATCCACTTACAACATTCTACATAGAAGACTTATTGTATCCAATAATAATTGAAATAGTATAAACCAAATTTTTTCGCTGGTGCCTATAAACTATTGTATTTTTTTGACTTTTTATTAAATATTTATTACTATCTATTATTTGTGAAAAGATAATCTTTATTTAGCTAATTATATCAATTCATTAAATAAATATATCTTTTTAATATTACATAATTTTATTTTATATATCATATAATATTTGAGTAAAATTTGAAATGATTTTGACAAGAATTTGATTTTTTATGAATTTTTTTTTTTAAAAAAAATTTAAGATTGATCACCAGCTAATTTCAAAAACTGCAAGTTGGCATGCTTTTTACATAACTTCTGTACAACCTAACAAAACTGCATGAAATTTTAGTAAGCAATACCTTAAGATTTACTGAACATGTGACAAAAATTTCATGCTACATTTACTTGTCCAATTTCAAATAACAAAATTTAAAAAGTATTCACAATATTTTGATAGGAGATTGTAATTTACAGTAAAAATTAAACAATATCCTCATTTCTAATAGTAATGTTTGGTAAGCTTGGTCTGATGTATCTTCCAATGATCATAATAAACTTTTATAATTAAATAGTTATTAATACTTTTTTAACCTTTATATTATATATTACAGCATATTATTTAACAATTGTAAATGATTTAAATCTTCTTGATATCATTTATAACATTGTTTTTAGAATATGGGTAATTATTTTCGAAGGTAGCAAAAATACTAGGTGTGATTTTTTCTGATCCTATTTTTAAACAATATATATATAATATAAATTTTAGAATCACAATTGGATAATTCTTTTGAAAATAACAAAAACATTAGTTGAATTTTTTTGGAATAAGGGATTAAGGCCTGGGAGTTTTAAGTACAAATTTGTTTTTAATTACTGTATATTGTATTAATATATCTATTTTATTATATGTGTATAATAATATTATAAAATTAATTTCATATTACAGAGGGTGTCCATATTATTGTGAACACTTTTTATTATACAATAAAAATTTTTTTAATAAAAAAAATTAAATTTTTTTTTTTTTTTAAAATGGGTGGCATACACCTTGTTTATTAAATTTATTTCAAGAAACTATAAATTCGTTTTATACAAATTTTTTAACTCTACCTATTTAATAAACTCATTAAGGACTAATCCTACCATGCGGCTTATTGTTTGTATATTAGTATATACTCAGCTAATTTGCCAAGGCTCTATCAATCCCTATTAAAATTAATTTTGAAAGTATATATTGTGTTCCAGTTGATCCAGTTTTTACTGGTATATTCCATTACTGTGTTGACTCCATCTGTATGTAAGTTGTTTGTTTGTATGTTTTTTATAAATATTTTCCATTTGTTTTTATCTTGTTTTTGAATGTTTTCGCTTTTTTCCCATTCTCCAAATTGTTTACATCAGATTCTCCATCTTTGTTCTAGTTCTTCTAAAAATCTTTCAAAAATCTTTTTGATTGTTTGTTTTCTTGTTTCTGTCTCTGTGTATTTTTTGATTATCTCGACTGTTCCTATTGTTAATGATCTTTTAAATACATTGTTTGTAATTTCTTGTGTCCATGTATTGATGTGTTTGTTAAGTTCTGAGTTTAAATTATTTTTTATTTTTTTCTTTGTTCTGCTGCTTATTTCTTCATTTATAATTTGTTTGAGTTGTTTTATTGGATCTGTCTTGTTTGCTGTACATCGCATCACGTGTGTGTTGGTTTCGGTTTCTGTGTTGCACCTAAGACATATATCGTCTTTGTATGTTTCTGCTGTTCTTTTGTGGAGTTTGTTTTTGGTTGGTAGTTCTTGGTTCCAAAGCTTAAATCTAAATGCTCTCTTGTTGTGGTCGTTACTGTTGGTTGTTCCTGTTATGAGTTTTGATGGGTGTTTGTTTTGTAGGGAAACTTTCCATACTATATTTGCTCTGGTGTATTGGTTGATTGTTGATAGGTTGCAGTTTAACATTCTCCAATTTACTATATACTTTGCTCTTGTCATGTCTTTGACTGTTTGTGTGATTGTGTTATTGAGTATCTGCCCATTCTATTGTTGTGTCCAATTAAGAATTTGGTTCTGTGTATTTTGGATAACGATTTCCTCTGCTTTAGTAAGATCGCATGCTTCTTTTGCCAACTGGTCTGCCAAATCATTGTTGTATTCTCGACTATGTGCTTTGACTTTTTTTCATGTGATTTGTAATCTTTGTGTTTTGATCATATCTAAAATGCATGTAATTGTATGGCTGTTTTTGAGCGTCCTTAGGTTTCTTATGTCTTTTTCTGCTTTGTTTATTCCATTGAGTGCTGCTTGGCTATTGCTACATACTGTGACATTACTATTTGCTGGAGCTGTTGCAATTGCTGTTACTATTGCTGTGAGTTTTGCTTTGGTTGACGATGGATTGTCTGTTGTTTTACCCTTGAAATTTGTGTTTGGGATGTTTGTGATATGTCATCCGAAGTCCATATTTTGATTGTTATTTAGCGATCCATCTGTGAAGTATGTGATTTGTTTAAGTTTTCCTATTTTGAGTCTGATTTTTGCTAGCTCCGATATTTTGGTTTGTGATACGTGTATATACTTTCTTATTACCAATTGTGCTGTGTATCTTGAATCATGTACGATTGTAGGTAATGGTGGGATACTAAGATTGTTGAAGTTGTCATCAATTATGTTGTTGATACTGTTGGGTATAATTCTTACTCTGTGTTGTAGCTTGTTGTTTGATGTATCTCTCGTGCTTGTATGGCTTTTGTGGACTGGTATATACTGTATATTGTGCTGTTTGTTGCTTCGGTAAAGTTACATTTTTCTTGTTTGCCTGATGTATCGTGTTTGCAGCCTGGGCATTCTGTTAAAGGTAAATTGTTGTTGATTCTGTTGTAGTGTTGTATTTTGATCTCATTGTTTTTGTATTTTTTCCTCCTTCCTATTATATTTTCATTATTTTTCTTTAGCGTTACCCATTTTATTTCTGTTGGGAGATTTCGACCGCTGTTTTTTGTCTTGGTCTGTATCTGTCTTGTGTTGTTCTATTGTTGTTAATTGTTTGGATTATTGTTTGATTGTTTTGAATTTCTGTGAACCATTTTGGTTTCCTTCAATTTGGTTTTTTGTTGACATGTGTTATCTCTGGCCATGCTGCTAATCTTGTTCCTGCATAGTTGGTGATCTGATGGATGAATATTATATGGTTTGTTCTTAGTTACTTTTTGTGTTTTGTATACCACTCTTCTCCTACTATCTCTTCGATTGTTGTATCTGTTTTTTTTATAATACTAATGTTGTTTGTTTCTTCTGTAAACCCATGTTGTCTTAGAAGTATTATTATATCGTGTGTAAGGTTATGTCCTGATGGTAGGAATGGTTTTTTTAGTGTTGTACTTGTAACTGCTGATGTCGACCACCAACTGTTCTGTAGTTCTTATAGTTTCATTTGTATTATTTTTCCTAGTAGGTTCTGATTTGTTATTCGTTTGTACCAACTATTTGTGTGCATTAGTATTTGTCTGTTCCAGATGTGAAAAAATCTATATTCGATTGGATTGAAGAGAATCATGTTTGGTGCAGTTAGGACCATATTGGTTTTGTGCTTGTAAATTCTGTTTAGCATTTGCATCAATTTGTTACTTTGTTTTTCAGTAATTGTCATATCTGTTAGGAGATATGTTACTGCTGGAATCCATACATGATTGTATAAATATCTGAGTTGTTTGTCCGTACTGGTTTTCCACTTGATTGTATTTGCGAACTTGATTGTTTTGTCTCTGATTAGTTGTTTTTGAAAAAGTTTTGTGTTGTTACTTTTGATATATACTCCCAGGATTCTTGCTGTTTGGTGTGCTGTTAGTGATGTTATTGTTTGGTTTTGGATGGTTATCAGATTTATTTCCTTCTTTTTCCTGTTGATTGTGATAAGATTAGATTTGGTTCCATTTATGTTGATATCATTTGTGTTGAAAAAATTAGTGCAGATGTCACATAGTTCTTGCATTTCTTCTTTGTTTTGTGCTATGAGTGTGGTGTCATCCATAAATGCGATACATGTAATTTTTTGTTTTGTTATTGTTGGTTTGGTTGTAATTTCTAGTTGATGGTGTGCTGTGAGTGTGTATCCCTGGTGTTCTCTTGTTATATAGGTAATTAAAGGATCGTAGAAGATTCTCCAGAGTAGTGGGGATATTGTGTCTCCTTGATCTATTCCATCTTCTACTGTGTATTTTGATGAAGGGCCGAAGGGTATGATAATCTCATTTTGTCTGTTATCACTTATGTTTATAATAATATTGATTATTTTTCTTGGACATTGGATTCTGCTCATTGCTTGCTTAAGTCTTGATATGCTGACCGAGTCGTATGCTTTCGCCATATTTAGGCTTAGTATCCATACCGGTTTGTTGTATTGTTTCGCATCATCTTAAATGGCTCTTAGGATATGGATTGGTTCTTGTGTACTGCATCCTGGTAGTGCTGCCCAGTTGTGTGGTAAAAGAATCAGATTTGTTTTAAGTGTTGCTGTTAGATGATCGTTGATGATTTTTGTGAATATTTTTCTTGTGGTTTCCAATAGAGTTATGGATCTTGTAATGTTGATGTTATTCTTCCAAGGCTTTGGCTTTGGAATTGGATATATGCTCCCTTGTTTCCACTCATTTGGTATTGTCTCGTGTTTAAGTATTTGGTTGAAAAGTTCTGCAATATAGAAGAGTGATTTTGGCGTCAGTTTTTTGAGTGCTATGTATGGGATGCCTGTGGTTCCAGGTGCTGATTTGACTGAACGAGATTTTATTGTTTGTTGTATTTCTTCGATTATAATTGGTTTGGTTGTGTTTGCATACCACTGTTTCGAAACATGTCTCATGGGTCTATATTCCTTTTTCCACATTGTATCTGTTATGTTTATGGTATTGCGTTTCCTTGTCCATTCTTTAAAGTGTTTGCTGACTTCTTCTTGTATTTTGGTTGGTTCGGTGATGATTTTTTCTTCTGGTTCGTGAGAAACTAATTTGTCAAGAATAATGTTTCTTTTAGGGTCATCCAGCAGATTTCTTATCATTTGTTTTTTATTTGTGGTGAAAAAAGCTTGTCTCCATGAGATGTGTTCTTGTATTGCTTTTGTGTTCTGATTTTGGCATATTTTTCTGAGGATTTGTTTGTGGTCAGTTAGTATTTGTTAAAGGTTTTGGTTCTATTCTTTGATGTTTATTTCATCGAATGGTTCTTTTGGTTTGTTTATTACAAGATTTTGTTTATGTTTGAGTTTGCTTATAATTTTTTCTATTTTTTCCTTAAATTTTTTTTTCTGAATATCTTTTTGCTTAGCTTTTTCTCCTAGATTTTTAAGCTTGACTAGTTGTCTTATGATATATGTTTGCGGTTTTGATGGTTTTGCAGTTCTTTTCCTTTTTCTGTATTTCTTGATATTTTTGCTGGCTGCTTGAAGTATTGCTTCTCTTATTAGACACCATATTTTGTTTGCTTGATCTTTTTCTTTTACTGTTAATTTCCACGAATGCTTTAGTTGTATATGTACATCTTCATCAAATTTTAACCATACTTCGTCCAAGATGTCATGCCATCAGTATCTTGTGTTCGGGATATTTCTAATGTATGTGTTTGTTATTAATTGTGTATCCCAATAGTTTATGAGAGAATGTGTAGATCGGTGGTCTGTTTTGAAGGTATCTGTGTCAAGGTCTTGGATGTATACCTCTGTTGTTAACCAGAGTGGAGATGGACGAATCCATATTTGATCTATTCTGCTGTGTATGCCTGTTGAGTTTTTCCATGTATGTACTGTATTATATGGGTTGGTTTCTCTGAAGGTATCAATAAAATTATTTGATATTAACCATGAGATTAGTTTTCCCGTTGGCTTGAATTGTTTATCTGTTGTGGTTCTTGATTCTGGCATGTCGATGCTTGGGTTTGCTACCAAATTAAAGTCTCCCAGTACCAATATTAAGCTTTGTTTGGATTGTGCCTCTTTACAGAGTCGAATTGCTTCATTTGTGCATGCTTTGTTGCTTGCGTATAATTCTGCAGGTACATATGTGGCAATGATTCTGAGTTTGTTTTTTTGCTTAAAAAGAAGATCAACCGTAACGATTCTGTCTTACCATGTTTGTTTCTTGTAGATATGTTTTGCTAGATTTTGTTTAATCAGGAGTGCAACACCGAATACTTTTGTTTTGATGCTGTCGTTGCTCCATATTGTGTGGTATCCTTCGAAAGTTATATGTTTCCCTTCTTTGTTAATAATGTTTGTTTCTGTTAGTGCGATAATATCCACGTTTGACTTTTCGACCCATTCTTGCCACAGGATCATTTTGTCTGGATTTGACTTGATGCCTCTTATGTTGCAGGTAGTAATATGTCATGATGGTAAGTTGTCATCTGATAGTATTTGTTTCTCTGTACTTGATGTTTGTTGTATTTGCTGTAGGTGAGTCCTAGTTGTTTCATTCTGGTTTGTCTCCTATAGTTGTGGCTCTGGTGATATTGTTAATATGTTGTTGTTTTCTATGTTAGAATCTGAGTCTGACCAATTAAGTTGATTGTTAATTTGTGTTTCTAAGTTGTTCAGATGTTCCTCGATGTTGTTTGTGTTTTGGTTGTTTTGTTTTTGTTCGTTATGTTGGCTGTTGGTGTTTTCCATATTATTGAGTATAAAGGGTATTAAGAGTTGGGTCTTCTGTCATTGTGTCGATTGTTGATACTAAATGGTTGATACTGTTTTGGATTCCATCTACTGATGCGAATAGGTTGTTTTGTTGGTTTTTAATTTCTTTGATTGTTTTTTCTTGTGTCTGGTGTTGTGGAATACTATTTTCTTGGCTGTTGTTGCTACTGGTTGAAGTGTTTGCCTGTTCTGTCTCCATTGTTTCGTAATATTTTTCATTATAGTATTCGAGATTTATGATTCTCTCATCGATCTCTATTATTTTTTCTTTTAATTCTGAAAGTTGTTGTTGGATTTGTTGTAGTACTCTGACAATTTCATTGGTGGTTGGGTTTTGATTAATGAATCGTGGTTGCTTAACTGCATCTGCAAATGATCCATTTCTAATATTGCTGTTGGGCTTCGGGTTGTTTATGTTTCGAATTTTTGTTGTTTTAGCCGGTTTGTATTTATTGTATAAGGGTCCGAATTTGGCTGCTTGTTCTTCATAGTAATTGTCCCATTGTTGTCTTCTCATTTTTGATGGGCAATCCTTTGCAAGGTGAGTGTCTAGGTTACAAATAGTATATAATTTCATGCTAATTGGTGCAAAATATATCTCTGTTTCTCCTAAAATATATTGGTTCTGTACTGCTTCTAGAAGGTCTTCTTTTTTGGCGAAACTGATAACTGCAAATCTTTTCCGTTTATATGCTAGGCCTGATGTTCTGGGAATATAACATGTCAGCCTCTTGCTTTATGTGATGATATTCCTTAGGTCCCATACTGTTGTGTTGGGTGGTAGGTTAACTAATTTGGCTGCAATTTTGTGTCTCTCCTTCATTTGTGGGAGTGTCCACATTGCGTTATTTATTCTCACTGAGTCTCCTTTAATGAGTGCACTTCTTTGTTTCAC
Organism: Acaulospora morrowiae; assembly: GCA_910591835.1. Classification (NCBI taxonomy): domain Eukaryota; kingdom Fungi; phylum Glomeromycota; class Glomeromycetes; order Diversisporales; family Acaulosporaceae; genus Acaulospora; species Acaulospora morrowiae. The sequence goes on from CAJVPV010002160.1 coordinate 10,536, forward strand.
TAGTTTGTTTTTGGTTAATGCACTGTCGAAAGTGATTGTGGCACTTTGCCAAAGGTTTTGATTTTCATTGTAATGCCGGTGATTGCTCCATATTTGGCAAAAGCTTGTTTGACTTCAACAATTTTTGTGTTCAGGGAAATGTCCCAAACTACGATAGATTTGTTTTTTTCGATCTGGAGGTTTAACGATTGCATGTGTTGGAGGAACTTGTTGTCTATATTTGGTAATTTGATAGTAGTTGCTTGATCTGCTGCCTGTTGATCACCAAAAATGGCTATGATTTGCATTTCTTCGTTTTTCCCTTTGCTGCAGACTGAAAGCAATCCCTCAGGAGAGTTGAGTGCAAGGATAATCTGTTCGATTTTTTGATATGTTGTTTTTCCTGGAAGTTTATCTGCTGCAATTCCTATCTTGTATTTTTCTTTCCCGTATCTGACCACTCTATCAAAGGGAGAAATAGGTCTTGGTTTGTTTGTCTTCCTGGAGCCTTCTTGTCTGCCTTTCCCTTTCAACATGGTGAACCATGATTGGTCTTGTTCCGTTTCACTGTCGCTATTCATTTCTGTATCTGTGTCATCGATTCTGATAGTTTTGTTATTTCTTTGCAGAGTCTCTTCCTGTGTTTTAGGGTTTTGCTTATCTCTATTGATTTCCGGTTTTCTCTGGCTATCTTGTTCTCTTGATACCTGTTCATCCCAACTCTCTTTGGGTGAAGTATTTTGTTGTGCTTCTGTCTTGCTATATTCATTTGTTTGGTGGATGTATAAAGTTTTTTGGTTTGGAACTGTTGGGGAATCAGACTGTATAGAGTCATTTTGGTTTTTAAGAGTTTATGGTTGTTTTGTTTGGGTGTTGGGTTTCTTTGCATATGGTTGGGTTCTGAGCAGAGTAACTTCTTTAACTGTTCTTCTTTTATATCTGAGAGTTCTATCTGACTGTCTGTTAGGGACTTTACTGTTCCCTGAGTTGCTTGCCATCTTTCTTGTTCGGGTTGGTTGCTGCGCCATATGTGAACGGGAAAGAGTTTTTTTTTTTTATAAAAAAAATTAAATTTATTATACCAAAATTAAATTTATATATTATAAAGCATATTATATTTAAATTTCAAGTAATTATAATAATTTACTCAAAATCTATGATAAAAAACTTTAAAGGTGATCTGTGGATCTATAGCACAGTGGGTGTGCTCCCAGGTTACCAAACGCATGTCCCTAGTTCAATACCCACAGGGGACAAATGCACAAAAAAAAATTATCCTTCATTTGTGGGTTTACCGGTTTTCCTACAGATGTCGTACCCAAACATCCAGATCTAACCAAAATTAGTTAGGCTACATAAAAATGGGACCTCTAGTCTTTCTGACGATTGCGGACTGAAAACAGGTCAAAGCAGGAAAGGTTACATGAGGAAAGGTTGCACGAGAAAAGGTTTCTGGTCTAATTCCGATAAAAGCCCACAACCCCTCCTGGCATGGCAGACTCTGTAGCACAAAGAATACTCTAGCCTAGGGCTATCCCAATCCGACGCTTGCTTAAAAGAAAAGGACCCCTACAGGAAATCTGAAGCCGCAAGTGGTGACAAGGAGTAAAGTATCTTCTTTAAGGAACTAGGCGAAAAGTATTCGGGTTATCCGGGTGTTCTAATCAATCTAGAAAGGTACAAGATCTCTGACAGCGAGTAGCCATAAGGTTGCCGAATCTGGACTTAGCAGGAAGGTTGGATTTAAACTGGTGGCAGGATTTTCCACCCCCTGAATTTGTTCCACTCAACGTGCGGATATAAATAATACAATAAAAACCAGTATGTCTAGTACCTTTTACTTTAAAAAAAAAAAAAAAAAACTTTAAAGACATAAATTATTATCAAACCGAAAATCAAGAAACTATTATTTATTTATTTATTTATTTTTTCTTTATTTATTTATTTTTTTTTATTTTTTATTTAATAAATATATAAATGAAAACACATTAATTTGTATTATTATTTTCTTAATTTTTTAAATAAAAAAAATCATGTTTTTGCATTTTTTTAGTTACTATAAAAAAACAAGAATCGAATTTAATGGGCAGTGAAAAAGATTTGACCATTGTACAAAAAGGAGCCATTATCTATAGTTACCTTAGAGGAGATTCATATTATATCATCGTTGATAATGTTGGCTGTAAGAAGTCTTTTGTGGGAAATATTATAGGTAAGTATCATAAAGCAGAAACCACTGAATCGCAAAGAAAATGTCCTGAACGTCCACCGCTCCTTACCGCTACCAATCACTCTGCCCTTAAAACTCTTGTAACTAATGGAAACCGTCATTTAAATGCTGCCCAAGTTGCCACTATTTTTACTGCTCAAACCAAACTCTGTGTATCAAAAAAAACTATTCATCGTGCCCTAAAAAAAGAAAATTTAAAATCTTGCATTGCACGCCTGAAACTACTAATCTCCCCCATTAATACATTGAACAGACTTATCTGGTGTCTTGCTCACAGGAACTGAACCGCCCGACACTTCAGACGTATTCTTTGGTCAAACGAAACATCTATTTAGCTTTTCCAGCAAGTTCTTTTTCGAATTTGACACAAACCGCATAAAAAATGGGACGTCGAATGCCTAAGCTGTACTGTTAAATGAAGTCCTAGCCATATGTTTTGGGGTTGCTTCTTTTGACATGGAACTGGCTCTCTAGTCCCATTAGTTAATAATGTTATTGAGACTTTGTATGTTGAGATTTTGTGCAAATATGCTATACCCACCTTAATAAAATATCTGGAAAATACAGATCATGGGCATCCTTTATTTCAGCAAAACAATGCAAGACCCCACGTTTCGAAAATCACCACTATATTTTTTGAAGATTACAAAATTAGGGTATTAGACTGGCCTGCTCAAAGCCCTAATCTAAACCCTATCAAAAACTTCTGGCATGAGGTCAAGATGTCTGTGTTGTTACACTTGATCTTCGCCCAACATTTTATCTTACCCTTGTGATAATCCACTAGCATTTAGCCCCTGAAATACTCTTTCCTTGTTCTAGAATTTCTATACCATTGATCTATGATAGTATTTTCGCCTACTTTGCCTACTTAGCCATCTTTGCCTGTTCTGGAATATTCTTCTATTTTATTTACTATTATCACTTTGCTATCTTCGCCAGAGTATTCATTTCTACCAAAGTAA
>CAJVPV010002161.1:0-13708 GCA_910591835.1 Acaulospora morrowiae
GAGGTGATCTGCAGGTTTTGATCCTGCTGGAAATCTGGAATCTTAATTCCATCCACTAGGGGAACAACATTATCACCTCCATAAATTGCATCTAGAGGCTTTGGCTAAAGATGGGTGAGTTGGGTCGGAGAAATTTATACTTTACATAAATTCTTAACTTGTAATGGTTCTTTATGATTAAATAAATAAACGACACCAACCTGATTGTGGGATTAAAAAAAAAAAATAAATAAAAATAAAAAATAAAAATAAAAAATAAATAAAGAATATTTTTTTTTTGATTTTTTTATTTAAAAAACTAAAAGTAATTACAAGATTCAAGTTATATTTTAATTTAATGACAAGTTAATATAATCATACTTATTTTTAAAATGGTTAAAAAAGATTTTAAAAAGATTTATTAATTAAATAAAATAATAATTTTAAAAGATTTAATTTAAGAAAGAAAAATTAATAATAAAAATCAATATTTCTTTAATTAAAAGATTTAAGCATAAAGTTTAAAGAAATATTTTTAAATATTATTATTTTAATAAAAATCAAACAGTTTAACTAATATAAATAGTAAAAAATAAATATATTAGCAATTATAAAAAATTTAATTTTGTTTATTAAGACAATTTTTTTAATAATAGTTAAAATAAATAATAGAGTTTTATATATATATTTATATTGTTTTTTTTTTCATATTGTTTTTATAAAAAAAAACAATAAAATTTGAATTTTAATAATAAATTTGAATCTTAATTATATTTATCAAAAGAGCAATATACAGTATTACTTTTATAAATTGTATTTAAAGACTTTAATTAACTATTAAAAAAAAATTGAATTAAAAAGATTTATACTTTATATATGTTTTTATGCTTGTAATAGTTTTATAATTAAATAAATAAATGATTTTAACCTAATTATAAGTTAAAAAAATAAAAGTATTAATATTAATAAAATAAAAAATATTAATTATTATTATTATTATTATTTTGATATTATATAATATAATATGAGAATAGTAGCTTATAACTTATTTTATATACTATAAATAAATTTATTTTAGATTATAAGTATAAAAAAAAATTTTTTTAAAATTAAAAATAATATTTATATGAAATATATTTAATTATCTTATCGAAAAATTTTTCAAAATAATATATTCGTGTATATTTAGATGATAACTTTTTAAATTTAATAGTTAACTAATATATATTATCGGAAAACTTTTAATAAAATTACAAATTTCGATTATTGATTGTTAACATATTATTATTCAATTGTTTTCGAATAACGTATTTATAATTAAATGATTTCTAAAAAAATTTTTTTTTTGATTTACTGTATATCCTATATACGTATTTGGACAGTTATCTTAGAAAAGAATATGATTTATCGGTCCTATTTTAAATAAATACGTACATAACGCAAATTTTAGATCACATTTATAGGATCGAAAATCCCTGTTCTTTTCGAAAATAATTACCCATTTGGAATATTAACGATTAATAAGTACGCGTTATACAACCAATTTTCGCGTATACTTTTAATGAAAAAGTAATGTTTATTCGTCTATCTCTAACGAGACCGCCGTACCCATCACCCCTATTCACTTCCCACACCACTTAAATATATAAAAATTAGGGGTAACCCGCGGCGAACCACGAGCACCCCAACAACCAAAAATTGTCCAGTTGAGACATCCATTGAGGACGTTCAAAGCAGCAGCCACCAGGCAACAGTGCAATGCCAGCAACCACCACCTACACAACCACCTTAATGATCATGGCTATGTCCTGGCAGGTAAGTATGAGTTGTTAATTAGTGAGTGTCCCTATATTTATAGATGTTCGGGTAATGCTCAGCAAAAATTTTCAAATTGTGGGATTTACGGTTCATTTATGATTGGCTTATAATAGAAATGTGTCACGTGAAAAAACTGCAAATGTATGTATGCGAGTATAAAGAAAAAAATAGGTACGTACGTCAAATGTTAAATTTTTATTGCTCAAAGTTATATATTGATTACACATTTTTTAATGTTCATCTAAATATAGGTACAAAACGCTCATACAGTATATCCGTAAAGTCTGGAGAAATAGATAAAACTGGAGAAATAGATAAAATAAGGAAAAGTTAGTACATCATAATTTGAGAACAAACTCGGATAGGCAAGTTTATGTTGGATTCAGCGACTTGAATAATGCGTCATTAAAAATTATATATTTTTTCCAAATTTTGCATGGGTTTATCATCATTATCCGTGATTATTTTTTAGGTATGAAATGCCACTCGAAAACTTACCTATCATCACATACGTCTTATGGATAACAGTTTTTTCGCAGCCTTATATATATTAATTTTGGTATGACAAAGATTGGTGTGTCTAATTGGTCGATTATTTCAGTCTACTCGAATTATTCCTTCGACACACAATTCAAAGAGTATGCCCGAACAATTCAAGGACCCTTGGGCTCGTCGTGAAGCCTGGCGACATCTCCCTCGATTTTCTCGTGCTAACGCTTTTAGGAACCTTTGGCCGGGTTTCACTTGGGGACTTGGTGCTTTTATTATCTATCTTGGCTATGACACATTATCCACTCAAGGTTTCCTCGGTGGTGGTAATCATTCTCACACCTCGGAAAAAAAGCAGGACTCACATTAAAGTTTAACGACGCAAGTGAAAATTTTGCAGAAATGTTGGACCCTTTTCCACCCAACTTCACCAGGTAAACATTGTAATCATAAAATCAAATTCTAATAGAGATCTTGTATATACCATAATTTTTTATTCATTATTATATCAGCGCATTTTAAAATTACCGCTTCTTGGAGTATAAAATTACAACGTCTTTCAAGAGGAATCAAAACCACGTTACTGTATTACTTACCTGTAGTTGTACCGTTCTTTGCTGTTGACTAGAATTTCAAGGCTTATCTCAGCCCTTAAATGCGAAGACATTTTGACCTTATTAAATCGATGTACAAATTGAGGGATAAATGCATTAATTTTATCTATAATCAAACTTGATTAAACGCCTTAGAATCATGTGGTATGACTTTCCTAGGATTTCTATTGTGACCAACCAAAATTCTTATTCAGGATCGTTTGTTCGGTCTACTTTGCGACTCAACTTGCTTTCTTATATCGGATAGTAAAGTATTAACATCTAAAGTGTTGATATTTTTGACCGAATCTTGAGACGCATCAAAGATGGGCGGTGCTGTTGTATTATTTTTTGTTTGAGCATCAGATTTGGTTGTTATTATATTTTCGGTCGTTTGTTCAATTGACGATGCCGCAACAGGATTCTTCTGTCTTTTTGAGCGGATCATCGCAATTCTCGCATCCAGTTGAGCTTTTCTCTTATTCTTAATACTTTGATGACCCGCCCGTTTCATTTCCGTCTGATAAGATGTAAATTAGTCAGTAAATTTTATAGATAGTAATTTTTTTAATCATTCAAGAATAAATATTAACCTCTAGTCTCATCTCTTTTAATTCGCGCATTTGCTTTTGACGTTCTTCCTCATCTTTGGAGAAACGATAGAAGCCTACACCCTTCGTCCGAATTTCTATAATAAAATCATAATTATTAAAGTCATTTTCAAATAATATATACTGGTGATAATTCTTACCCTTGGTTTCATCGTAGTGAATAGGTCCACCTGGTGAATTAGAATGAATTAATATCGTTTAATGACTAGTGAGATCGATGCGGCGTTCAGCACACACTTTTCAATTCTTTCAGCGCGGCCTCTTCCCATCGTTGTCTTTCGTCTTCCATTGGCGACGTATCATCGAGATCCGTTGGAGCGCTTTCCGCGTCAGGTATTGATGTGCTGAAGTTCAATAAGATTAATGATAATTCATCTAGGATAAATGCGAGGAATGATTGATGTTTACTTAGAAGAATCATCTTTAGGTAATTGACTTTTTCGACACAAACGCGTCCTTCCAAACTCATCAACATATTCCACCCATGGATCATCATTTTCGTTCTGTTTTTCATCGTTTGATTCATCGTCCTACAAAAATTTGCACACATTTAATCAAATTGCAAATATATCAAGGTTAAGAAAACTCAGGATCACCTACTGAGGGATTCTCCCAAGCTTTCCTATCAAAATCGACCAAGACTTCTTCTGCAAGCCTATCGTCTACATGGTGGACATGCCATGTCAAATATGACTATCAAAACTCACGTACGAAAATTATTCAACCCAATTACCGCTAATGCCAGTCTTTTTAAGTTGATCATATAACTTGGCCTTCCTTTCCATCGCTATTCGACTAGCTTCTAAGGTCGGTGCATCAACTAATTCTAATTCGTCTCGATGAGACCTTTCATTCACCCCTTTATTCTGACGCTCCCAGAGTCCGGGTTTCTAGGAAAAAACAAAAAATCAAAAAATCTTTTAGAAAACAGTTTTCGAAAGAATTTTTCGATTTACATTTGCAAAACTCCACGAACCTTTACGCTCTTTCTTAGAGCCGCAGAAACAGGTTGATTGTTTGCTTCTTCCCTTTGCTTTTTAAATTCTTCTTTCTGTTTGAATAATTCGGCCTTCAGATCTATAACCTATAAAACAAGAATTAACAGACGCATTTTCACGAGGAGTAAAAAGTGAGTTATTTCCTTGTGCGATCCTTACCGAGGCACTGCTGATCTCTATCGTTCGACTTGGTTCTTGCATGCTTTCTTGTTCTTTAACTCGAGAGTCGATCAAAATATTATATTATTTATAATTTTCGGTGATTGTCACATGCCTAAAATGCAGGATATATATCACACGGAAATAGAAATTATCTTGGTGAAAATGGTTAATCTTGGTTAACTCTCAAAGTTTCTACCCAAGGCTTTAAAATTCTTACCTTCAAATAAAACCTTACATATGGCAACTTTTGAGGGGACCCCCACGTTTCAGAACCTTTTATACATAGTTGATCAGTCGTTTGAAAATATAGCCGTTGCATTCCGAGGCCTAGTACCGGAGCAAAAACGGTTCGAAGCCGCTTGTGCATTGATGGCATTACTCGAAGATGACGAGTTACAGGTTCGTCAAGTTCACAAGATAACCTGTGATGTTTTTCTATCTGAGCTTTTTCCTCGAAAACTTGCATCAAAAGCAAACTCAATAATATTTTGCTCGCGCTCAATACAGGCTAATCAACGAGTTGTTTCCCTTTACATTCTCTACCATTTATATAACGTCGTTCCTATCCATCAGAACCCTTTCTTATTGCTCTTCTTAAATCTATACAAGAATCTGTTCTCAAACCTACCTTTTGTTAAGTCCAATTATGAACTACTAGTTGAATTTCGTGTGGAAGCATTGATCTTAGCTAACAAGGGCTCGCAGGTATTATTGAAGAAAAATTTTTTCGATCATTTCTTTGTCAGCTGTTTAACGTGTAAAAACTTTTTTTATGTCCTCTCCTTCCAATTAGCTATCAGATAAGACCCCCACAGACATATTCACGCAATTTGCAAGTACCAATGACTCCCCTTTAATGGATACAGAAGAAGTGAACATTGCGGGATTCGAGCATTACATCAAACGTGAATTTGATGTGCGTTTACCGCATAAAGGAGAAAGGTACCTAATACATTCGCCATCAATAGATGATGATTAGGATAGCTTGCATGTAGCACGAAATTTATTCGTCATAATGATTTAGACAAAGTTCATGGATCGAGGTTGACGATTTAGACGCTCGCGAAATTTCTTATACACCAGCGCCTCAATCATCAGTGGTGCAAGAAAAGGTAACTTTCACATGAATCTCCATTCGGCATTAGATTGAATATACATAATAATGACATTTTTTTATCTTTAGCATATTATTACCGTTGGGATAGATTCTGAAATCGAGTGGGATTACAACATGATGGCTGACTTTACAGATCGTGATGACATTCGACTCTTGATGAACAAAGCTTTACAGCGGGCATTGTCAATACCGGAAGAAGAGGTTTATTTTCGATTTATTTTCTAGACTTTACACGCAATTATACGATTTTTAAAAAATTTAAAGAGTTTTTTTTAACATTATTATATTCAGTATGTCCTTAAGCAATTTGAAAAGAATTCCAAGCTAATATATCATTGTAATTTTTCGCCGGAAAAACTTCCTTATCTAATTGAAAACAATTCAAGGGTTGCTGTTGAAGCACTATTGCAACTTAAATCATCTCCACAGATTGGCAAGTAAGTGTTACTTGATGAGAGCAGCTACAAACGCCTACAATTTTGATAGAATGTAACGTTGAATTTGGTAAATCATCAGATATTTGGAAGCGCTCTTGACTATCAATGATCCGAAACGATCGCAACAATCTTCAACAGAACCGGTGAATCGAATGAGATCTTCCATGGAAGTGGTAAATCAACTTATTACGCCATTTCCACTTTCCCCGGAATTTTTACATTCCTATCTATCTAATTGCGTGCGGGCTTGTGAAGAATGTAGAAACAGAAACATACAGGGTCGACAAGTTCGTCTTGTAAGCTATTCCTTTCGTTACTCTACTAATGTGATATCAACAAGTACATACACTAACCAATATTGGCATTTAGATCTGCGTCTTCCTCCAATCGTTGATTAATAAAAATATAATAGATGTAAACAGATTCTCCATTGAGATACAGGCTTTTTGCCTTCAATTTTCACGGCATAGAGAGGCCGCTGAATTGTTCAGGTTCTTGTTAAATTTACAGAGGGATGCGATTAGTGAAGATGTCCTAAGTGAGGGTGCGATTTTAAATGGTGGTGGTGGAGATAACAATAATGACACCGATAATAGTGGGGAGCATGGTGCCAATGGAGATCTTGAAAAATGTGAACTATCATAGCAAATATTTGTACAAAGCGTAAGCGTAATAGAACACACATATGCATTGTAAAATAGATAATTATATAAAGTAGATTGTTTATGGGGTTTATATATTATTGCTTATCTAAAATTAGAACCTAATAATTCTCATGTCTAAATTACAATTTTATGAGTTATAATACAAATGCAACAAGTCTTCATCTAGCACTATCTTAATATAACTGCTGCATGTCTCAACCCAAGGTAATCCTGAACGACACCCGGAGCCATTTGTTTAATCTCCCTATATATCTCCGCGGAGTGGTACCTGAGTCGAGTTTTTGGATCCGTATATTTTGCCTGGATTGATTTCACAACAGGAATTAGAAAAATGATAATACTATCATCCAGCTTATTGAAATTCGAGCTACCTCTAATCCTGTTATATCACAATATTTTTTTTGAGGGACGATCGAAGGTGGTGCTTCGATGTTTGAATCTATTGAATTATACAAAATTTTGTGAATTCTACACCGAGACGTGTAAAAAGACCACATCGTGGGTTAATAATAATACTTACAAGTTGGTATATCCAATGGCATGTTTTCTTTTCTTTCGGCCACCAGCATTTGTTTGACATTTTTATATTTTCTTGATGGCCTGTAATGTGGATTTTTAAATTTTTTGACTACAACGTTAAGGTTTAATGGTGTCGGGAAATTGTTGATAGGTGATGTTTCCGGGTTTGTTTCGTATGGAGCGGAAGCCATAGTCAAACCCTCCGAGGTTGCTTCGTCTTCGGCCACTGTTCCACTTACGGATTCATTTTGGGGTGTCATGACGACGTCGCCATCAGGTTCTACTTTTAGTAAGGAAGTAGTGTCAACGGGTTCGGTTTTTGCGGAAGCCTCAGCTGCTGCTTTTTCTTGCTAAGTGCAGAAATCGTGTCAGGACAGGCATCAGAACGCGAGTTATGGATATCATATGAACAGTTCCAAACGCACCTTTGCAGCTCTTGTTGCACTTCTTGTCGCGGTCTTCTTTGGGGTTTTCCTTGTTCTAATGAAAAAAGATAGTGCGCTTTAAGAAGAGAAGCAATAACACTGTTCATCGAAAAGCAACTTACATGACCATGTTTGATCGGAATCGAAAAATACAACTTTGCGTTTATCGTTTATTACCCGTTTTATCCACATAATTTCAAAGTCATGTGGTTCTCTAATCTTAATAAAATAGATCTAATATAACCGAGATCAAATAAAACAAAGCTTTCAAACTTTGCGATGTTCAAGAAGTACTTTCACATTTTATCTTTTCTAATTCGTTCTTAATTATTGCACCTAATTATTCTTTTTACATAAATAGATTTAATATAAAAGAAAGTGTGACCTCTCAGTCTCAAGTAAAATCTTCGGTGCAAAGGAACATTCGTGCCAAGATCCTCGAACAATATAAAAATTTAGAATCCGTTATTGATGAAGTGTTGCCAAAAAAATCAGCATTATTCTTAGTAAAATGGTAAGCATAACGCTATCAATATCTTTCACGCGCTTGTCGATTCCACGAAACTGATATTTCATTGTCTTCAGTCATGATCACATTAATCTATTAACCATAAATAATGAGATATTGTTCTTTCAACGTTTCGACGGGCCATACTATCCAGCGTTGAGATTGCTTCACAAATGTAAATCCATGTACCATGTATTTTTCCTCGAATTTTTCTTTCAAATCAAGAACTATTTCATGTCTTGAATTCGCAGTTCAATTTTGCCTACATTTTTTCAATTTAGATCCGGAATCGTTTCCTAGGTTACAGGTGGACAGGGGCGCAATTAAGTTTATTCTATCCGGAGCGAATATAATGTGTCCTGGTCTCACAAGTAAAGGAGCAAAGATAGACGAAGATTTTCCAGCAGAAACTATTGTTGGTGTGTTTGCTGAAGGAAAAGAGCATGCGCTTGCAATAGGACTAACAAAAATGTCGACCAAAGAAATGTGAGTTCATATTAAAAATGATTCTGCTGATTCTAATATTTCATATTTAACAAGTTTTGCATCATCATTTTAAATTATTTAGCAAAGAAATCAACAGGGATATAGGCGTTGAAAATGTTCATTATTTAAACGATCCGTTATGGAAGAGTAGCTTAGAATGATCGAAATGATTGTTTCAGAATTGCGCGTGTATATATTCGTTTACCTAATAAGTATCTGGCACATATCAATCTGGTGACTTAAATTAATTTTAGAATAATATCAAAGGAATAAGTCTTGAAGGCATGGAGAGAAAACATTAAAGTTTATACAGCAAATATTCGCCAAAGTGATCGAGTGATCTAATTAAACCAAATACAAACTTACAACCCCGAAGAATAGTCAAATAACAAAACGCGTAGTTGCTATTTCAACCTTGTGTTTAAATTTCAATTATTTAAAAAATCTTAATCAGAAGTAAAAATCTTACTTTAATTTGAAAATTCTCACAATAAAAGATTAAATGAAATGTCACTTAACAAAAAAAGTAGACTTAATGTATGGATCTAACCATCATATTTTAATAAATTTTTTTATTCCCGCAGTTTGAAAAATTAGTTTTGTTTTAATAAGCAATTTGCTATTAATAAATTTTGTTCAGAGGCAATATGATTCTCCCCATGCTTTTTTGAATTTCTATAACTCTATCAACCAGAAATTTTTTATTACTATGCTTAAATTTTTTTTTATGCCTTAAGATTTAATCCAGAAGTTAATTCAGTTTTAGTTTTTTGGTATTTAGTTTTGTTGTTTTTTTTATTGGTTCCTGTTGATACAATAATGGTTTAATTATTAAAGAACCATAATTGGAATAAGGTATCCCTTTTCAAGTCATTATTAAAGCTACAACAGTTAAAAATTACAATTGATCAAAAGAGTTTCAAAGTTTTTTGATTTGATTTGGCATTGTTAAGAATATTATATTCATATGTATTGATATATCCTTGTATCTTGATATATATTGATCCATTCAAATTATTTATTATAGTGTTATAAATAGGTTTTTTATAAATGTAAAAAGATTTTTGATATTGTATTATTAAGTATATTTACATTTTTTTTTCTTGTTTTGCTATATTAAATAATAATAATATTAATTATTTAATACTATAACAATTTTTTTATTTTTGCTATACTATTATTCAATAGTATAAAATAATTAAAAACTTTCAAGATATCAGAACTTTTTAATTTATTTCTTATTATTAATTATATTAATTATATTTATACTTATTTGAAAAATAAAAGAATATTATTATTTTTTTTTGAATGGATAAAAGATACTTCATACATATATATTTTTTATTGAATTATTTATATCCAATTACATATACAGTGAATCTTTTTTAAATACATACTCCTTGGGACTATAAGAAAATTTTTGAAAAATATATATTTATAGAAGGTATATATTTATGAAAATAATTTTATTAAAAGTTCTATATACTTGAAATCAAGCTTGATCATATATTTAGAGAAAAAAATATAGTAAGTGCATTTATAGAAAGTATATTTAAAGAGGTTTCTCTATATATTCAAGTTTATTTAAATTAATCTCATATTTTATCTATAGACTTATTCAATATATTAATTGAAAATTGTGAAGGTAAATCTGTATCTTAAAAGAAATCTTTAAAAGATAAAAATCCTATCACTAGTTTTAAATTATCTAATCTAATTTAGATACTATTTAACTATATCTATTATAAAAGAGTTACTAATTATAATCTTTTAAAAATTAATAGAATACTTAAATATTTTAATATTTTTTGTTTAAATTTTAGAAAAAATAAGTTACTCTTTGTTATCACTTGCAGTTTTTAATTATATCAAGTATACAGTATATTTGAGATATTTTCTTATTTTAAGCAAATACTGGATTAAAATGGTATAAATCAAGATATTTTTTTATATTATAAAGTTCATTATATCAGTTTAGGATTATGAATTTATAAAATAATTAGATCAAAGATATTTTCTTATATAATCTTTTCTGAATAAAAAAATATTATTAAGTATATATAATATTTATTATTTTATTTTTTTTATTTTATTATTATTTTTTTTTTAAGACTAAGTTGCGATACACGCATGGATTTATTGATATTTCAATTACGATCACAATTATCTATACATAAACGGTCTACTAGCTATTGCTAATGTTAACCCACGCAACCCATCCTTTTTTACCAGAATACTAACTAACACCTTGGAGGTGGGTCTATACTCTGGCTTTTATCGCTATGTGATAGTCCTATAACTGCCTAAGTAAGTACCTATCACGTCATGCCTTCACCGTGCACACGCTGCATTTGATCACTAGAACCTTCGACGCAAGTATACACTCCCTAGTGAATGCTCCGGTTTTACTGCTGGTTGGCATTGACTACCAAATATAGAGGGTCATTTTGATCTAGTGGGGCACAACTCCTTAAAGGTTTTTCCCTTAAACTCCTAGTAGACACTCCAGACAGGCCAGTTGGCGTAAGCTGCCAAATCTAGGGGTATAAATACCAAGCAGGGCACAACTTCTATATACTCTGTCTCGCCGCATGGTAGCCAGACCAGGAATGCAGGTGGTCCCGGCTTTGTTGCACTAGCTTCAAGGTCTTCTTACTTTGATAATTAAGTCTTACCATCATAGGACAACTTCTGACGATTATCATGCTTCAACCGGATGATTGTCGCACCTCGTCACCTTTTTCTGGAGATCACAATCTCAATGCCCACTGGATCAGCGTGTGAAATAGCTTCACATGAGAAACAGCATATAACAAATTATGGTGCCAGATACCATATAGGTTCTATTCAATCGTCTTTACCTGGGATTGAACCGGTATCTTGTGATCTGATCTGTGGAGTGTTAACCACTACACTATAGACCCACAGGTCAATATTTATTATTTTTTTTTTTTTTTATATAAAAACTTATATATTAATAATATATATTTTTATAAAATATTTTTATAATAAAAAATAATTAATTGTGATTGTAATTGAAATATCAATAAAATCTATGCATGTATTATAACTTAGTTATAAAAAAAAAATAAAATAAAAAATAATTATTTTTCTTAAACTTGTGTTTTTTGTAATTTTTTTTTGACTAAAATACAAATTATTATTTAAATAAATATAATATATTTAAGCTTTTATAAGTATACTTATTAAAGTTAATTAATATACACTACTTAAACAAAAGTATTGCATATTATTTATTTATTAATTACACAAAATTTTACAAATAATTTTATTTAAAATTTTAATATGTTATATTTTATGTAATAAAATATCTACAGTATATATAAATCGATATTCTGTTGACCATCCATTATTTCTAATAACTGCTTCTATTCTTTGTAATATACTTTCTATATAATTAATTAATTGATTTTTTAAAATTTTACTCTATTCTTCTTATAATGCAATTTCTATTTTTTAAGATTTTTTATATTTTCTAATTTATTTTTTATTTTTATTTTTAATTTAAATCACAAATATTTAATTGAATTTAAATCAGAAGATTGACTTGGCCAATCAGGTAAAATTCTAATTTTATTTTCTAAAATCCATTATTAAACATCTTTAGCAATATAAATTGGAGCATTATCATTTTGAAACAAATATTCCTTATAATTAAATTATTATTAATTAAAGAAAATAAATGCTTTTCAAGTATTTTAATATAATATAATCTATTTAATTTATCACTTACTTTTACTAATGGATCTAATCCTTTACTTGAAAAATATTCCTATACCTAAAGATGGAACCCTAAACTATTTAGCATATTAAATTTTACAGATCCATTATGTCTTTTTTGAAGAGACATAGTTATTTATTTATTACTTTAATAGGGACATAATTCAAAAAACACTTGAATCAAGTGGCCTAAATTGCAAAAAACCTTTATAGATAGTTTTTTTTTAATCTTATATTTAAAAAAAAACTTTTTTAATAGTAAGAAACATTTGAATTATATTCTCACTTTTAATTTAGAAACCCATCTTTAATGATAAGAGTAACATATTAAGGTATATAAATGATTTCATGATATAAATACTCTTTTTCTTTTAATTAAACTCCATATTCTTTTTATAATATAGTAATTTAGCCCAAAATGTTCTCTATTTTTATTCTAAATATAGATAGTTTCTTTCTTTTTCCTGCTCAAAGATTTTTTAAAAATATATCTACTATAATAGATGGTAGACTAATATATATACAATGTATTCATACAGTATATCTTATATTTTAATATTAAATATATATAATTATTTCTTTTTTAATAAAGATCATGAGACATATCTTATCTTAATATTAAAAAAAATAAAAAAAAATAAATTATCTTAAATGAGTAAATTATGCTTGCATCTATTGATTACAAATATGCTATGATATTTGAAGGCAAAGAATGTAATATGATATTTGATAAATCTTCAGATATTAAACTTTCTTTATTAATATATATAGATGCTTTATTAAATAAAAGAATAATTTTTCTGTTTTCTTGTTGCATTTGTTTATTTAAATTATTCAAAAATTTATTTCAAATTGTTGTATTCATCTATATTGAATCATTTAAATAATAATTAACAGGTAATTCTTCTTTTATTTTTTTCTTTATATACAAGAATTTTTATAATAATAAATAACTAAAAACTTGATTTTAATACTTTTTATAAAATAATATATAAATTATATTAAATTATAAATATATTTTAATAAAAATATTAAATATCTATAACATTTGTATAAAGAAGTACAGTAACTTTTTGTTTATCTTTTTTTTTCCAATAATTTCTTTTTTAACAAAAGATTTTAATGATTCTATTTTTAAAAAAAAAACTAGTTTCATCACA